>JAJOOO010024938.1:0-18991 GCA_029582685.1 Solanum piurae | reverse complement strand
GGCTTTGTTCGTGACATTCTGTTTGTTTGCTGCAATAGTCATGTATGTCACACCATTCCAAGTTGTCGCGCTTCTCATTGGAATCTACATGTTAAGGCACCCGAGATTTCGCCATAAACTTCCTTCATTGTCTACTAGTTTCTTCAAGAGGCTGCCTGCAAGAGCAGATTGCATGTTGTAGACTTATAGTTAAGTAAATTTTTGGTTTAAGAAGGTAGAAAATGAAGCAAAAATGAACTTGAGATCACAAAGTTCTATTTTTTTGTTGTTTGTAATTTGACTTCTTTGAAGCTACTAATGTGTAATGTATTTGTTAAATTTGATTAACCTTATTACTGATCTTTTAGAAAATGAAATAAACTACAATAACGCCCATTGAAATCTCACAAGTAGAGTCTAGAGAGGGAGAGTGTAAGTAGATCGTTTCCCCACTTTATAACGCCCACTGAAATCTCACAAGTAGAGTCTGGAGAGGGAGAGTGTAAGTAGATCGTATCCCTTACCTTATAACAAATAATTACGCCTCTTGTTTTTATACAACAACACTAATTACGTCTCAATCCCGGAAATAATTTATATTAAAAGTTTTCTAACAAGTTTATAAAACCTATTTCCAACTAATGGATATCATCTATGTGGATCTTTTTCTTTCATTATGTTCTATGTTTAGTTAAGTCTGCATTGATTTCACTAGATTTGTAGGTCATTCAAGTCAACTTTCTTTGATGTAATTTTACGTCTACCCGATCCCTTTTTAATATATTCAGTGCTATAGTTTCATACCTATGGACAGATGTATCTATAGGCAGTAGGTCAACGCAGGACATGATCAAATCATTTCAAGCGACTTTAATTTCTCTTATTTCATCCTCAACACGTGCTACTTGCACCTTTTCTTATTCTATTAATCTCAGTGCGTGTTACTTGCACATGCACACCTTTTGGAGAATATAGTCATTTTTAATCTTAAATATTTTTTTATGATCGCACATTTATTTAGCATATTCATGTGTACAACACTTATAACTTATATATATATATATATATATTATACTTCACGGGCTCAACATTCACTATCATATAACATTATCGGTCTTTATGTATTAGTGTAAATAATATGCCCCTTGTCACACCAATTTTATATTATAGCCGTTTCCTCCCTGCTTATAAGATTTTTGTTATTAAAGAGATAGATATATTATAGGGAAAATGCATAAGTACCACCCCAATCTATGCTCGATATTTCAGAGACATATTTATATTATACTAAGGTTTTATTATTCCCGAACTTATTTTATAAATAATTTTCTACCCCTTTTTGGCCTACGTGGCACTATCTTATGGGCCCAGCGCGTGTTGACAATTTTTTCAAACTATCTGGTTGATAGTGCCATGTAGGCCGAAAAGGGGTAAAAAATTATTTATAAAATATGTTCGGAGGTAATAGGACCTTAGTATAGTACAAGTGTGTCTCTGTGATTTTGGACATAGATTGGAGGAGGGGGGGGAGGTATTTATGCATTTTCCCTATATTATATAATACTAAAGCAAAGAGAGCCTTATATAGAATGAAGGGTGTTTAAGTGAATACTTTTTATCAAAAATTACACTGCATATAGAAAAATATCAAATATATAGGTGCAAATTACTTTCTATACATATATATCAAATCTTGAATATTCTTAATGAAATTCTGACTTTGCCGTGCCACTATAACATAAATGATCAAACTATGAAAAATACTTGTATCTTGTCCTATTTTTTTTTTTTAATCATTCGAATAATATTGCTATTTTCTAACCATCTGATGTCCAGAACACACTCGTTTAATTAGGTTCTAAATAATTTGAATTTAAGTCATACACATTGACATATACTAGTCAATAGAGCATAATTAGCCTACACGTGTTCGTTCTGACCCGACTCAATAAAATCTACTAATTACATTTTCACATAAAAGGAAATGATAGGAATAATAATACATATATAAACATAACTTTATTTTAACCTATTTATATAACATAATTTTTCAATGAAAAAATAACAGTAGAGCTGAGTTAGCCTACACGTGTCTATTCTGACCCGACTCAATAAAAATCTACTAATAACATTTTCAAATAAAATGAAATGATAAAAAAATAAATAATAATATATATATAGAGAGAGAGATAACTTTATTTTTACCTATTTATATAACATAAGTTTTCAATGAAAATTTTTTAATATTAAATAAAAAAAAATCGTCACATTTTTAATAGTGTCAATATTATTTATATCGTCAATGCATAAAACATAACTAACCGTCATCAAAGTGACACATAAGTAGAGGTAATTAATGAGCTGACGAGAGCCCTTTGTTTTTTTTTCTTCTTTTATTCTAAATTAAATTGACCTCTTCGTCACTACAAAATAAAATAAAATATATGTAATAATAAAAAATAATAATTAAAATTACGTGCAACATATTTTTGTCCCAAAAATAAGTGTTATTTTAGAAATTTAGAACGGAAATATGTTTGCAATCATATTTTTAGAGGTTGTTTAGTATATGAGATAAGTATAATAATTTTGGATCCGGCTCCTCTTCATTTCTTTTCTCTCTATTTCCCCCAAGTTCTAGCTTGGATTGAAGACACATGTCATAGTTTAAAATTAATGATTGAAATTTAATTAAATAAAGCAAAGTCCTAACCACATTTATTTACTTTCATATATTTGCTTCTTAAATATTTTTGCAACGTAAAAAAAATGGACAAGTAAATAGGGATAGAGGGGGTATAATTTTAACAATCTTTTATAATAGTATTTTACTATAATAGCTAGGGGTGTCAATGGTACGGTTCGATCGGTTATTTTTTAAAAATTATACCATTCCAATTTTTTGGGTATTTTATAATATATACCAAAATTAGATTTTTAAAACCATTCCACTCATATCGGTTTCTCTTCGGTATCGGTACGGTTCGGTTAATTTTTGATTTTTCTTCTTTTAAAATATCACCTCAAAATTACTACTATTAAATATTTCTTTCGCAAATATGTTCTTGAAGAAACACTTTAATTCTTCACCAAGAAGACATGAATGTAAACCTTTATTGCCGTATTGTTTGAATAAGTTTTGTTGTATTGTTTGATAGAGTATCTATTATAGTATCTTTTAATTTTAAACCTAATTAAGTAAAGGCTAATTAAATAGCAAAGATCCAAAGTCGTCTAGTCACCAAATGCCTAGGACCTAGGTTATATTTATATTTAAAAAATGTTATAAAACATATTTATATATTGAATTTAACATATTGTTAATATACAAAATATATTTACATACACGTAGGGTTATTCGGTTCAGTTCGGAAATTTTTCAGGTTTTCTCATAAATTAAAATAATCATCTCCAATTGTTCGGGATGGTTATACACTTAGAATAAAAATCCACAATTTTATTGAAAAAAAATAACATAAATCTGTTCGGTTCGGCTCTTACCGTCATGATTGGCACACACACTAACCCTCCAGTGGGAGAACCACTACTACAACCCAAACTAATCAACTAAACCAAAACTAAGGCAATTAAGCTACGGGAGCAAGCTTAAATGACAATAAAAATACGGAGTTCCCATAAACTCCAAAGGTTTAAACAAATAACTTAACCAAAAATAATGTGGAAATTCAACCCCTAGAACCTGAAAGTCAATGTACCAAAACTCTACTAACGACAAGTCTAAGAACAAGGAATACAACCCCAAAACTAAACAACAACTTAACCAATAGTCTGAGTCCGAAAGAGTGGACTTAAACTAGAGAGATCCATGGAGGAAGCCTGAAAGAACTGGCTTACCCTTGAATCCAGTTGTTTTATTTAAAAAAGAAGAAGAGAAAAACAACAGTTTTTTAAGAGTCGCCACTTAATTTTTAAAGAAAAATCAAGAAAACTTATTTCAAAAGATTAAAACAGTAAATCTAATGAGAATATTAAAAGGGGGTTCGGGGTTCATATTAATATTCTAGGAAGGGGTTTAAAGCGCCCAGAACATCTACTAACACGTGGTTATCCAGTAATTAAATTATTTGGCTAATTGTTTAAAAGAGGCATTCTTAAATGAGTTTAGGAGATAGACAAACTTTAAGACTAAAAATCATTTTTTAGGTGAAAGGGAAATAATATAAGGGATTACTTAAGTAAAATATTTCAAAGTAATTCAAGTAATAAAATAAGTAAAATTATTTTGTCTTTAGAAATTCTCGAAATGACTATCTTTTGGGGAAATCAAATTAGGAAAACCTTAAAATTGACTAGCAAATAAACAATTAAACAAATACGAAACAAATAAAATAAAGAGAGTGAGTTTTGGGCCCAAGTCTAGTTTTCTGTTCGCCTAAGCCAGTACTTGGGCCTAATTTTTATTTTGGGCCTTTTAGCCCATTTGCACCTGTCTTAGACTATCATAAAAACTGAATTTTCTTTTGAGTTTTAGGCACAATTTCACATGTCCTAAAACTAGCATATGATACAAAAAAGTAAACAGGCCTCTGGCCCAATTATAATACAACACAAAACTGGAATTTCGGGAGGGCTTCTGACCCATTTTCGTGACTGTATACAGTGTATACCACTGCTGTATATCACTATATATTCTGTATATTTTGCGCATACTGTTGTATACGGAGTGTATACAACCTTTAATTTCGCTGCGAACACTTGCATTTTCCGTTTTCCAGCTTTGTTTTAGTTTCCCTTTCAACACCTTGATCCACTGATGAGAGGAGAGTAGATTGGGCCTCAGTGGCTCGAAATGCAAAAGAGATTGGAAAAGGGTTCGGTGGACTCATACGAAAGGGCATGCAATGAAGACAAATAAGAAAATTAGCAAATGAATACTACATTCAGAATTGAAGTAAAGAAAATAAAAATAAGATGTAACATTGCTATTACTAACAAAGGCAAATACAAGAAACAAGACCAAACCACCTGATGAAGCTATGCAATAAAATATTCAACTCTACCATCTCACTCAAATCTACTGTAAAAGCTACCCCTTTTGGTATATTTAGAATGAAATAGATTAAAAGGCAAACAAGGACTAACTACAGATGTTAAAAGACATGAAAACCTCAAACAAAACTTTCAAATGGCATTTCAAGACAAACATTCGTTCCATTAATTCTCAATCAAGAGAAAATGAAGAAAGATGCATCTATTTGGCAAGAGCGGAAGCAACAACAATCGAGACTCTAAGCTAAAACAGTGACAATCCAAGAGATGTGCATTAGTATTATGCAACACAACATCTACGGCTTTACATTTGAGCTAAACTAAGCACCTTCACTTCTTAACCCAAGCAGCAACTACAGTTTAAGCAAGATACGAAAATTTACGCCATTAAACTGATCTCATACCTGATAACTAAAGCATAATTAAGAACATCTAAACGACTAAACTCAAGAGCAATACTAATCATGAACAATTTTGGACCGAGGCAGACTAACAACAGTTGAAACCCCAAAACATACGAAAGGGAGCAATCAACAAACATAATCAGATAAACACAAGATATAAGCTAACTTGGCTGGAAGATTTCAACATTTAAAGAATCACATGAGAATTAGCAGTAATCAAAGAAAAGGAACAGAATACTGAACTACCCATCCAAATTTCAGCGAACAAGCAACGAACAAGGATTTCTATCGATTTAAAGGCATAACCAGAAAATAGAGAATGATTAGAGGTTAACGAGGCAGAGCTAAGAGGAGAGATTTTTACCTTCTTCCAGGCAGCGAATTGAGAGAAACGAGCTAACCACGAAGACTATTCCTCCACCAAAATGAGACTACAAGATAATAGAGAGAACGTCGAGTTTGAAAACAAAACCGAAACTTGAGTATTCCCCTATCTCACTCGTCTATTTTTTTTATCTCAAAACCTTTGTATTTTTCTTTCTATGATGTATCTAATTTCTGAATATCGACTCCATTTTTTTTTCCTAACCCCTAAGAGAAAAGAGCTTATATAGAGGAGAAATAGGGCTGAAAATGGGGGGAAATCCAGGTGGAATTGGTTGAATTTGAAATTTGAAATTTGAAATCTCTTTTAGAGGATAAAGTTGGCAACAAATTCTTGTACGAATCGGAATGGAGAGGCGTCCGATTGAGGGAAAGGACGAACGTGGAAGGAGATGGAGCCACCTGGCTTATAAAGGACGGCTTCCGAAACGATCTTCCTACGGAGATAGACACGTCGCTGCTGGACTCGGGTCGCGTTGCTGGTCGATTTACTGGGCTCGAATTGGATTCTGGGTTTGCAAGTTTTCTGGGTTTTCAGCATTTGGGTCGTTGTTCCACTGGGATGAAGAAGGAAGAGTATAGCGGTGGGGTCGCATATGCTGTACGTATTGTTGTTGTAATGTGCGATGGCTTTCTTTTGGATGTGAATGGGAATTAAGAGTGGGGTTGGGTTGAATGAATTGAGGTTTTGGGCTTGAGGAATATAGTGGGCTACGTAGATTGAACGGGAAAATGGCTCAAAATTTGGTCTAATAAGGAGTAAAAGAGGGGTTAGATCTTGGAGTTTAAGAAATAGCCAAATTGAATTAAATTAATAAATTCGGTTAAAACCTAAATAAGACGAATTAATATTAATTAATTAACGAACTTCTTAATCTTTACGAAATAAAACAAACAACTTAATTATAAACTAATTATCTTAAAAATATAACTATAATTTAAACTAAACTAAATAACCAAATGTTTAAGATAAAACTAAAATCTTTTTGAGACGATTTTCGAATATTCATAAGATGTACTAATTATATACGTTATTATATAAAACATATATAGTATTTCAAAATTTATAAAATGACTAAAATTACTTAAAAAATAACTTGAAAAATATTTTTAATTCTTATAAAATTAATTATTTCAAATCATTTGAAATTAAGAAGCTCGAAAATTAATTCTATCGTGGATGGTCAAAATTGGGTGTCAACACCGGTCACGCTCAATAGTCACATAGTTGAGGTACATCAATAGCCGCCGGAAGATGCCATGTACTCAAAAAAAATAAGAGCAAGTGCAGTATCAGTACACAACCACAGTGTACTGGTAGGATCACGCGGCTATCCCACTAAGTGAAACATATGTAAGTCATTACAACATCATAAACATGCATACACCGAACATATACAATATCAATTATCATTTACGAGCAACGTACAATTTCACATGCTTCAATAAGAGAACCACACCACAACCACTCTTAAAGTCCACTTGTGCAATGCATGAATGAAGTCTCATACCCCCACTCACACTAAGTAGAACTCTTTGAGAAGTCATAAGTCATAGTTCATGATCATGTTCACAACAATAAGTCAATATATAACAAGTCATTGGTCCTCTCACGGAATCAAACCCAAACAGTTAGCATGCCGAAACGTGACAACCGATCCCATATTTATGCCGGAACGTGGCAACCGATCCCATGGTTATGTCGGAACGTGGCAACCGACCCAAGTTAGTTATGCCGGAACATGGCAACCAATCACATTCACACACCACAATCACAATCACAAGTATATCATCAAGATCATACATTTAAGTCATGATTTCATGGCATTCATCAATTATCTATCTCATTTACAACGAGTGTGATCAATATTGCAACATTCACATACATACATGTATCATAATAAAGCAAGAACAAACATACATCACACATTCATAGAATCACAACCATCACCTACCTCGAATCCAATCTTGAATTTCCTAAGGCACTTGAATCTTCCCTTTCTGGATTCTTTCCGCTTGTTCTAGGTCTACAAACAACAATTTATATGCAAGGATCAACAATCAAAGGTCTAATTATCCGGATTATTACAAATCCAATAACCCTAGACCAAACCCAAGATCCTAATACCCAATTTAGGATATTTTTTTCCACCATAAATTCTAGATCAAAACCTTCCCCCGTCGATAATGACCCACTAGATTACGTTCTACGGATCAAAAAATGGATTCAGGGAGTTAAAATCTTACCTTTAGCCTCAAGAATGGTGAAAAACGATTAAGAAGTCGCCTGGGGTTGTCTCCTTAGCACTAAAAATCGAAACCCATCCCTCTACAGTGGCCCTGCTCTGGTGGCCTACACGGAGACAAAATGTTACCCATTCACGCTCATTTTCGGGAGTTCTACTCTCCTAAATTTGATTTCATAAAGTCGTACGGGTTCCTTAACGTCTTAGTTATCTACTCATGTGGTCCAAATCATAATTAGATCTCTTATTAATTACCATATTTTCCTACACCTTACTGACTCTGATTTCGTCCAAATCTGGACTAGGCTGGGAAATTCCAAGTTACTACGAAAAAGTTTTCTGGCCCCAATTCTTTCTTCATTGGCTTTTTCCTAACGATGGAATCAGGTCATTACAATAGATATCAATTTATCCATCACTCGTCCCCGAGTGATCAACTAGGAGAATGCTAGCTAAAGTAAGGGTAGAGTAGTATCCGAATCGTCGAATTACTGGGGATACTTGTATCGCATGCCCTTATTACCAAATCTCATTACCCCTATGGGTTTCACATCCCCAACCTCAAACCAACCAATTAAGTACCTACACATCCTCACTTACAATGCCTCAATGAAGTCATCTCAACACTCGAGTGATAATTATTACTGTATGTAAACTTAACTAATCAACAAAACGATTCCCAACAACCACCAAAGTTGATCGTACACACGTGTGCCACATGTTATAAAGCATCTTGACACAATCACCTGTCTCACATAACCATGATAAAATTCTAAATCAAAACTCGCCACAATTAGAAGTGAACTTGAATCAACCCATACACACTCATAATACCCAAACAATCATAGTTCTTAACATCTCCATCCTAAAACATAAATTCCCATGAGCTTAAGTTATAGAAATTTCAAACTTTAGACATCAGATACTCCTTGAGAGAAATGTCCAAATATACAAACCATCCAACAACACTATCGAAATTCTAGATTTAGTAATTGTAGATTACCTCTTAAGAACAATAGAATTGGATTCAATGATCCCCACATTCAACTACAAACAATTGATACATGACCTCGACGACAAGATGAATATCAAAATTGTCGAACAACCATAAATACGCAAGGTACCTCTTCTATAAATTCTCATAAACAAGGTGGTACAAGTAAAACCACTAAAATACTTTAACAACTCCAAGACCACACCACATAAGTCATCTAAATTAATCACGTCTTCCCAAATCATCCCACTCAACCAAGAGAACATCGTAGGATCAATACACCTGATCCACCACTAGGGATCCACCCACAAAAGTGAAAACACACGTAATCATAGCTAGTGAAACATACTCACTATACTGACAACCATCATAAGCACTCCGACCATTTACCTTATTATAAACCAGCACTTTTAAATGAAAATCTTTCTTAGGTATTTAACAATCAACAACAATGAACCTTATGACTCAACCTAGGTGTAAGTCCTTTCAAATGCTCAATACCGAATACAATTGATCATTTCTCATCTAGCCAATTCATACCTTGACAAAATACATCATCACGAATGTAAACTTTTAATGAAAAAAATCTGGATTGTAAATTCAACCGTATAACACAATCTCCTTATCTATCAACATTAGCTTATACCTCAAAGATTTTTATGAATTCATTGATCTTTGCTTATCGATGGAGATATCATGGATCGCATCTCCATCGATTTCACAATATCCCTTGCTAAAATTCAATCGTACTCATTACTAAACTCAAAACAAAAACAAAACACTTATCATCACACTCGAGCTAATGTCTATACATTCCTTTCTCAAGTCTTTTTTCAATAGTTTTTAACCAATCTGACAGACTTGTGACCCTATTACCATAGCCAGATCATCATAAAATAAATCAGGTGTCTCTGAACCCAATTATCTATCCCTCTGAATATATCTTTTCGGCCTTTGCAATTAAATAAAATATTCTTACTCTCGCCTCTCTCTTAAGGTTGTACTACCTCCCACTATTTTTTTCATTATGACTCTAGTTCTTTAATTTCTATTCGAATGGTGTCCCACCATCTCTTAAAACTTTCCATACAACCACGTTACTCACCAAATTTTAGAAAACTACAACCTTTAGATACTTGCAAGTCGCAATTACTGTACAAAAATTTGCTTAACCAATAATTTTATTATATAGTTGCATCCCGTCACAATCCATCACGAACTCTTATTACCATTATGCTCAGTCAGCCTTGACTATCACTATGAAGTCAACATTTTATCAACACGACACCTCAAACTCAGGTAAACTCATCGAATTCAAAGGACTAACCCAATCTTGGTATGCACTTTCTTACTAAAATCTTCAGTTTCCTTCACCCAAGTATACTCAATGGAACTTTATTTATTCATAAGCTTGTCATTCTGGTATTAATCCACTCCCTTATGGATTAAGATAAAATCGTGAGTCCTCATACTACCCTCATTCTTCTTAACAAACAAGACATGAGCACCTGGCTTGAAAATAATAGGACGGATGAACCCTTTATCAAGAAGCTCTTGGATTTGAGTTTTAAGCTCTCTCAATTATGACATTACCGTAATAGACTCAATAGAAGGGGATTCGACCTCAACATCCCGAATATGAGCCGATTATGCCAAATAATTTTGCCCCACCAGTTTTCTAGCCCAAATGTAGGATATGATCTTAGCTAGCTTAGGCTTGTACACCCCTTCCCACACTAATCCTTCCCTACCGGGGATCTCTAGAGTTACCGATTTAGTATTACAATTAATCCCGATATAATAGGGGGATAACCAAGTCATGCCTAAGATTATATCAAGTCAGTCATATCTAGCATAACCAAATCAACCAAAATCTGAAAATCCATAACCACAACAGGACAACACGATACACATGAGTAACTATGACTGACTCTTCAACTGGGGTAGAAACATGGATGGGGGCATCAAGTATATCACAAACCACATCAAATCCCAAGGTAATTGAACCGACACATATAAATAAGTAGAACCCGGATCAAACAAAATAATAGCCATCTGGGCATAGACAATAGTAGTTCTTGTGACCACTGCGTCACACCCTCAAACTCGGTCTTAGCATAAAATTGAGTCATGTCTTTTTGACGGGCAACCTCTTTGCCTGGCTGCACTACTCCTCTACCTGCATTACCATTTCCTCGGCCTCTACGACCTCGCTGATTTCCTCCTCATATGCCCACGTTCTCCACAATTTTAACATACCTTATAACTTATATTCAATTGTTGAACACTGAATTAGTTCACGGGGGGTAGTTCGGGTATAATTTGGGGTTCATAATTATGATTAGGAAAACATGGGAGACAGGGGTGAGATTCTGTCTCACCATGTTCCGCTCTGGTGAGAGGAATTCCACATTTACGGCCTCGCCTTGGCGGGAAAAGTCCCGTCCCAGCAGCCAAAACGAAAACAAAACCCATGCCAACTAATTTTTTGGGGTTTCTTTTCTTTCCCAATTTCCCCCAAAGGCTCCCAGCTATAACACATGCATTTTTAGAATAATCCTCATAACTAGGATAATCATTGTCTACCCCCAGTCAATCCCATGATACACAAACCAATTCATTCTTGTCAATTCAGCACCACAACTCACACATCCCCAGGATACACCCAGACACTCACACGATCCTTAGTCAAATCTTCTTTTCACAATGAATTTCACGATACTCAAGTATTTACAACTTGCATAACTTCAACGACTAGGCCAACATATTGTACATATCAAAGTTCAGACACACACTTATTGTGCACATAATCACCTCATCATATTCAAGCAATTACAACTTCATATTCGCAGTTAATTTAGACAACCAAAAGCACACATTCAAAGTTTCCAAGATACAATTTACAGATAAGTCCAAATTCTTAATTAATTATTTTGCTCCATTGATGACCATTCCTGATCATCCATGCATTCACACCACCCCTACGGTCATATACTAATTGAAATCTTCTCAGTTTCCAATTTGCTTTGCTTGTGGCCCCTCAGTCGTGACCATGACGTCTAGTTCACTTTGTTGAGATATTAATTGGAATTGAGAGATACCAATTGGACTCAACTCATACCACAAGCGACAATAGAAGCTAGCGAGCCCCGCCAAACTGATTGGCACGACCCCAATCGTCATGATTGGCACCCACACTAACCCTCCGATGAGAGAACCACTACTACAACTCAAATTAATCAACTAAACCAAAACTAAGGCAATTAAGTTACGGGATCAAGCTTAAATGACAATAAAAATACGGAGTTCCCATAAACTCTAAAGGTTTAAACAAATAACTTAACAAAAACTAATGCGGAAATTCAACCCCTAGAACCTAAAAGTCAATGTACCAAAACTCTACTAACGACAAGTCTAAGAACAAGGGGTACAGCCCCGAAACTAAACAACAACTTAACCAATAGTCTGAGTCCGAAAGAGTGGACTTAAACAAGAGAGATCCATGGAAGCCTGAAAGAACTGGCTCACCCTTGAATCCGGTCAAACTCAATAGTCACATAGCTGAGGTACATCAATAGCCGCCGAAAGATGCCCTGTAGTCAATAGGTCGTAATGATAATTTAAGCATGTAACTGACTTTTTGAGACAAGTTCAAGGGGGAATCTATGTTTTTTCCATATGATGGAATTTCACCAGTTCCATCAGCTCGAGAACATGACTTTTGAGTTAGTAGGACTATTGGCTCAGGTCTTGAGGCATTTAAATGAGTTTTGGAAGAGTTTTTGTGTTTTGAAAGTTGAAAGCATAAGATAGTTGATCAAAGTTAGCATTTGGTGGTAGCAAACTCAGAATGAAATTTCGACAGTTCTGTTTGCTTTGAAATATTTTTTTTTGGTTTTTATGTATTGTTGGTTTGGATCCCAAGACTTTTGGTTTTAGTTTGAGTCATTAGACGAGATGCGGGAAAAGTTAAGATTAAAGTTTGACTTTAGTCAATGTTTGAGGTTAGAAAGGTCATTTTTGAGTTTTGATGATTCAACTAGGTCCAAATGGTGATATTTGGTCTAGTTTGAAAGTTTTCAAAGCTTTTGGATGAGCTCCATGTCCTTCTTTGGAAATTTGGAGATTCTTCAGTTAAAGTTGACTTTGGTCAATAGCGGGTTAAGGTAAGATTGTTTGGGTATTTTAATATTTCCAATGAGTCAGAAATATCATTTCAAAGCTAGTAGCATACTTTATTTGTGTACGGGAGGTTCTAGATGAGGTTTGGGTGAGTTTTTAAGCTTTTTGGTGAGGAGACCTCTAGATCACTGATTTGGTGACAAAATTCATTAAAAGGTCATTTTCTTTTATTTTTATGGCGGCGGAATTTACGACTCCAGTTTTTATGATTTGTTAGTAGTAACATTTTGAGGTGTCATGGATCTTGTATCGATGCCTATCTTTATATAGTAGAGACTTCATAGATAGAGAGTCTTGGACTCTTGATCAATTTTGCAGTACTCAGTTTCAAATGTTTTATTTAAGACTTTATATTTAATACTCAATATTTTCAGATTTGAGATTTAATAAATTGTTTCTAAACGATCCTTCAGTTTTGATGCTTATATATGCTTAAGTTAGTCTTCCAATTAGTAGTTAGCCAGGACAAATTAAATTCTTACTATGTGATATGTTAGCAAGCAAGGAGACTTCCTATTAATGGCTTTGATATAAATATGGTTAAAGTAGTCAAAAGAATTCCTAATTAATATGAATGAATAGAATCTTTTTTAGAAGATGTAAAAAAATAATAAATGATTTAGAACGGTGGAGTATTAAAATGGATTCCAAAAAGTATTAAAATCTTACCAGGATCACATGTAAGTTGACTTTAGTAATTATTTCCGGCATATTAATCTTTCACATTGTTTACATCCTACTCTATTCAAATAGGGCGAAACGCCGCGATGACTCGAAGAATAAACAATTGATTCAATTTTAAAAGAATTTAAAGAATAAACGAATTTTAAAGGAGTCGCCACCTAATTTTAGAAAAACTAGGAAACCAATTAAAAATGTCTACGAAACCAAGATTTTAGGTAAGGGGTTCAAGCTATTTCGAAGGAAAGGTGTTAGACATCCTTCGAAATCCACAACTGTGGGTCCCGACTGAGTTCATTTTTTTTCAAATTGAGGAAGAGGTAAAAATAGTATACAAATATAACAAACATGCAATATACACAAGTAATAAAGTAAACAAGTAATATGAGAAACGACCTAACATTTGCCTATCGTAAACAATATACATAATAATGAATATAGTATTCGAACTTTATTCGAATGGCTTCGATGAGAAGCGACTTCGGGGTACATGTAAAGACATTTTGTAAAAGTGTTAGTGGTAAATAAATACGAATAAAAATAAACGAAATAAATAATAACTAAAAATAAAAATCCGTCTTATATTACATGGAAGGCCTTGGAAATCGAAGGTGATTTCTTCATTGACCAATTTAACAAACAAAATATATAACTCTAAACTAAATTTCCGTCTTTTAAAATGGAGAGGCCTCCAAAATCGACGGAGAGATTTTCTCATTGGCCAATTTTAACATACAAAAACTATAAATTTAAACTAAATTTCCGTCTTTAAAATGTGGAGGCCTCCAAAATCGACGGAGAGATTTTATCATTGACCATTTTAACTTACAAAAAATATAAACTTAAACTAAATTTCCGTCTTTTATAATGTGGAGGCCTCCAAAATCGATGGAGAGATTTTCTCATTGGCTATTTTAACTTACAAAAAATATAAACTTAAACTAAATTTCCGTCTTTTAATGGGGAGGCCTCCAAAACCGACGGAGAGATTTTTTCATCGGCCATTTTAATACAAAAAATATAAACTTAAACTAAATTTCCGTCTTTTAAAATGGGGAGGCCTCCAAAATCGATGGAGAGATTTTTTCATCGGCCATTTTAACTTACAAAAAATATAAACTTAAACTAAATTTCCGTCTTTTAAAATGGGGCGGCCTCCAAAATCGACGGAGAAATTTTTTCATTGGCCAATTTTAACAAATACAAAATATAAAATTAACAAAATAAGTCATAAAGCAACATACGACATCCTAAAAGATAGCAAAGTAAGATAACAACAATAATCACGTGATAACAAACTAACAACACTACTTACTGGAAATATTTTAAAAATGCATACATCCAACTTTAATAAATCAAGAGCAATTAATTAATGAACAATTAAAATAAGTGTATAAACTTATTAATAGAGAGAAATGAATTAAACAGGAAATACATAACATGATAAGCAAAACTAGATCAACCTAATCAAATAACGACTAAAACAATAACCAAACCCAGTAAGGAAACATACAAAATATATATAGAAAGAAGACGAAACAAATAAATAATAATAACAATCAAATTCCAACGAAATAAATTATAAATAAAAAGGAAATAAGACCACTTCATTCCTAAACACTAACCAAGGCAGTGAGAGAAAAATTATCCCAATACATAATAAAATAAGTAAGAAATCTTATCTATTGTGAAATGTGTTCTAAAATTTCAAGGAGATCTTTACAATCAAAATTTTCTTATAAAAGCGGATTGCCAAGCTGCTAGATTCATGTTTAAAAAAGATTGCAAACATGATGTTTCTAAACAAATGTTTGCTAGATGGCAAGCCCTATTAGCACCTTTTGATTTTGAAATTCATTATAAGAAGGGAGAAGAAAATAGTCTTCCAGATTTTCTTACTAGAGAATATTTAAATTAAATTATTATTTAATAAGTCTAATTTTAAATTTACAGGATGAGACCATCATGGCCCCCTCCTTCGAGAAGGGGAAGAGGAGGACGAACCAATCCAGGAAGAGGAGGTCATATCCTCGCTCAACATGGAAGTAAACAACTTATTTCTAGTAATATTGCTAGTAGCAGTGGTATTAATACAGACCACCCAATGTATAAGGAATTCATGGATTTTATGAAATCCAAAAAGGGAACAGATGATAGTCCCCCCTCATATTCATCAGCTCTTACAGAAGAAGAAAACACTGAAGTGTTCGATCTGAATGAAAAAAGAGAAGTTATACTTCTCTTAGAAAACAGTGATATGAAGTGGAAAAATGAGCCATGGCAAATAATGTCTAGATATCTAGATACGGTATGTTATACAATAGCCACTTATAAATACAGGATGAATTATGAGATTATACTCTCAGCAACAGGGTCTTGTGAATTCCAACATTTCTACCCTGCAAATACAAGAAAAGTTTATAACTTTTCCAAGTTTATTATTAAGAAAATTATATCTCCCGAGGAATGGGGAATGAGTCCTCTAAAGGAAATGGATTATATCCATCCAGAACAAAAAATGGCAGTAAAATACAATTACTGGGATTACGTTGAAGGCTTTAATAAAGCTTTATTATACGAAAATTTTAATAGGACAAGTTATTATTGAAAATAGTTTGAATAATTAAATGTAAGGTCAAATATAGATAAGCCAGTCAGGTTCATAAAAGATCGCTGAAGAAAATTCGTTGGATTACCCAGTTGTGAAGGGTGGACCCGAATAGTAAGGATTTTTATGAACCTAGACAGGATTTATTTATGTTATCATTAAAGGATCCTTATATTTAATTGGACGATCCGTTAATAAAATAATCAACAATAATCAAAATACAACAAATCTTCTGTGAACATAAACAATGAAGCAAGCTAAGGTGAGAAACAAAATAGAAACACATTTGGATAATAATAATAATAATAATAACAAAAGCAAAGTAATAACATTGATTAAGAAAGACACCATTAAATAATCAAAGTAAAAGGGTTCAAATGGAAACAAACAGTGATGTTTTGCCGGAGAAGAAGGAATAGGAACAGTGAGCTGGAGCTGGTTCGCACTCTCGAACTCTTGGAGCTGCTAGTGGGTTTGTCGGTCGGAGCTTTTTGCGGAGTTGTTCGCCGGAAAAAATGGGGAATGGAGATGGGGTTTTGTTCACCGGAGTGAAACTCACTAATAACCTGCAAAACAAGCAAAAAATCGAAAGGGGAAGGGGTCTTGTTCGTTGTTTAGCTCAGGTTCATCGGAGCTTTGAGCTCCTCGCCGGAATCGCTGGATTGGGGAAGAAAGAAGAAATAGGGGTCGTTTTGGTGGTGGTTTTCGTTGGTTTGGAGTTGTTGTTAGTTATCGTTCCGCCAGAAAAGAGGGTGAAAGGGGCGTGGTTTGTTGTTCGCTGCTGGAGTTGCAGCAGTGTTGAGGTGGTTTCCGACGGTGGTTTGGCGTTGTTGTTGTTGATTGTTCGCTGGAAAACGGAGGGGGTTTTGGGGTCTTGCGGATGAGTCGTGTCAGGTGGGTTTTTTGGTGGTAATGGGGCTCGTTGGTGATTTTGGTTACTGGAAAGGGAGTGAGCACCGGTGGTGTGAAAGAGGATGACGGCTCAAAAGGGAGAAATATACCTTTACCCAATCTGAAAATTATACACTAATCCTAATTTTTATTTTTTCACCCTCTATTTTTTAACTTAATCAAAATTTATATAGGTAATAATTGTTAAATGGGCTCAATTTTTGGGCTTGTGATTGTGGCCCAAAATTATCGATCCAGTAAAATATCTGTATTTAAATGAATTTTTAGATTATGCAAAATATCAATATTAACAAATGTAACAAATAAAATGAATTAAAATAAATATAATGAACGTAACTTAGGACATGTAAAAATGTAATTTTAAAATTAACTCATAAAAAATCCTAAACTTGAAAATAAGGATAGTTATCGATAAACTTATCTAAAATTATATAAAAAATACATTTGAACCATTAGATAAATAAAACTTAGAAGTTACGAATTTTAAAAATGTTAGGCCAAAATTGGGTGTCAACAGCTGTCCCTTTTGTTGGATATGATTGATGAAAGAAATCGTGGACAACAAAAATTGACAAACCCGATTTTAGCCGAACATATGACCTTTATATAAAAATGTTGTTGGAATGTGGTGGAAGTTGATCCCGGACTTGCCTCCAAAAGGTTCCACGTTGTGTTGCGTCCTTGTTGAAGTAGTCCGCACTTGTGGCTCAATTGAGAATGCATCCTCTTGGATGTTCTCGAAAATATAAAGATGAAACTCATTAGTAGGATTTTGAATGAAGATGATCCATTGGTAGGATAAAAATACATGTCCATCGGTAGGACGACTGAAGATGATGATTCATCGGTAGGATTTTGAATGTATGTCCATCAGTAGGACGAATGAGAAAAGATGATTCATCGGTAGGATATCAATATATGTCCATTGTTAGGACGAATGAAAATGATCCCTCGGTATGATATGAATGTACGTCCATTGGTAGGACGAATGAAGATGATGATCCATCGGTAGGATTTTGAATGTATGTCCATCGGTAGGACGAATGAAAAAGATGATGATCCATCGGTAGGATTATGAATGTACGTCCATCGGTAGGACGAATGTAAAAGATGATGATCCATCGGTAGGATTTTGAATGTATGTCCATCGGTAGGACGAATGAAAAAAGGTGATCCATTGGTAGGATTTTGAATGTATGTCCATCGGTAGGACGAAATAAAAAATAAAATAATAATAATAATAATAAAACAAATGATCCATCGGTAGGATTTTGAATGTATGTCCATCGGTAGGACGAATAAAAATTCTTTACACGCAAGTCTCCTCCAACTTGAATGTGGAATAAATAGGGTGCACATCCTTCACCTCCGAATAGATGCGACTTAAATGCAAATATCTTTCAACGCAAGTCTCTTCCGACTTGGACGTTGAAAAGATAAGGTGCACATCCTTCACCTCCGAATAGATGCGACTTAAATGCAAATATCTTTCAACGCAAGTTTCCTTCGACTTGGACGTTGAAAAGATAAGGTGCACATCCTTCACCTCCGAATAGATGCGACTTAAATGCAAATATCTTTCAACGCAAGT
>JAJOOO010024937.1:0-10829 GCA_029582685.1 Solanum piurae | reverse complement strand
CCAATTCTTTCTTTTCATCCTTTACATGAGCCACACTACCCATGGTCAATCTACTAAGTGCATACGCTATAACATTAGCTTTGCCGGGGTGATAAAGGACACTCATATCATAATCCTTCAAGAGTTCTAACCACCTTCATTGACGAAGATTCAAGTCCTTTTGACTAAACACATATTGAAGACTCTTGTGATCGGTGAAAACATCCACATGAACCCCATACAAATAATGTCTCCATATTTTCAAAGCAAATAGAACCGCCGCTAATTCAAGATCATGGGTAGGATAATTCCTCTCATGGAATTTAAATTGCCTTGAAGCATAGGCAATCACCTTTCCGTTTTGCATGAGCACACATCCCAAACCCACTCTAGAGGAGTCACAATATACCATAAAACTATCCGTACATTCCAGTAAGGTCAACACCGGAGCGAAAGTAAGTCTATCTTTCAACTCTTGGAAGCCTTTCTCACCAGCCTCTGACCCCTCAAACTTAGCCTTCTTTTGAGTCAAAGTCATCAACGGAGAAGCAATGGAGGAAAACCCCTCAACAAACCTCCTATAGTAACCGGACAAACCAAAAAAACTTCTAATGTCGGAAGGAGTTAGAAGTCTAGGCCAACTCTTGACTGCATCCGTCTTCTTAGGATCTACCTCAATACCCTTGCTTGACACAATATGACCAAGGAAAGCTACAAACTTTAACCAAAATTCACACTTGCTAAACTTTGCAAAAAGTTGTTGGTCCTTAAGAACTTGCAACACAAATCTCAAATGGTCCATATGTTCATTCTCGCTCCTTGAATAGATCAAGATATCATCGATAAACACAATCACAAACATGTCTAGGTATTGCCTAAACACCCTATTCATCAAGTCTATAAACACCACCGGAACATTAGTCAACCCAAACGAAATTACCACAAACTAATAGTGACCATACCGGGTTCTAAAGGCCATCTTGGGAATATCAACCCCTCTCACCCTCAATTGGGATAACCCGAACGAAGATCAATCTTAGAGAAATATCTAGCCCCTTGAAGTTGGTCAAACAAATCATCAATTCTCAAGAGGATACTTATTCTTGATGGTCACTTTCTTCAATTGACGATAATCGATGCACATTCTAAGAGACCCAACCTTCTTTCTAACAAACAACACCGGAGAACCCCAAGTAGAGATACTCGGTTGGATGAAGCCCTTATCTAATAAATATGTTAACTGATCCTTCAACCTTTTTAAATCCGCTAGAGCTATTCTATAAGGAGGAATAGAGATAGATTGCGTATCTGGTAAAAGGTCAATACCGAAATCTATTTCCTGCTCGGGAGGAATACCGGGTAAATCATCGAGAAAGACTTCCAGAAACTCATTCACTTCCAGAACCAACTCTAGAGAAGGGGTTTCAGATTCACCATCCCTCACCCTAACAAGATAGTAAATACACCCTTTCGAGATCATCTTTCTAGCTTTAAGACAAGAGACAAATTGACCTCTAGGTATAGAATTTACCCCCTTCCACTCTAAAATAGGCTCATTTGGAAATTGGAATCTAACCACCCGAGTCCTACAATCGATAGAGGTATAACATGCATGCAACCAATCCATACCCAAAATCACATCAAAATCTAAGTTATCTAACTCCACCAAATCCACCAAAGTAACTCGATTGGAAAAGGAAATGGGACAACTTCTATGGACTTTTTTAGCCACCACCGAGTCACCAACTGGGGTAGAGACCAAAAAAGGTTCTACTAATACTTCAGGTAGTACTTCAAATTTCATGGCCAGAAAAGGTGTCACAAAGGACAAAGTAGAACCGGGATCTAACAAGGCATATACATCAATAGAAAAGACTTTTAACATACCGATCACCATATTCGGGGAGCTCTCTTGGTCACCTCAGGATTGAAGAGAATAAAAGTGGTTTTGTTTTTGGGCATTGGAGTTTGAACCGCTTAGAGGAGCTTGTTTATCTTCCGTTCCCTTAACCTTGAGCAACGAACAATATCTCATCCTGTTGCCAATCTTCCCACAACTAAAACACCCACCGGTGCCAACTAGGCACTTACCATCATGCATTCTACCATATTTTGCACAATTAGGCCTAGCCACATAAGAACCACCACTATTACCGCCTTGAGGTTTAGGGTTGGAAACCCTATCCTTGTTGACCCTTGGAGCACTAGAGGAGCCTTGGTTGGAAAACCTTTGTTTGAACCTCGGTCGACCTTGTCCATCAGACCTAGCATTGGAGAAGTTCCAATCACTGGTTCTAGCTTTTTTCACCTCCCTATTCTTTTCCTTGCGTTTTGACTCCTCAATTTGTTGAGCGTATACCATAAGCCTTGAGATATCCATGTCATGATGGAGCATTGTCGTACGACATTCTTTTTCAACCAAGTCGGACACACCCATCGAAAACCTACTCATCTTATCCCAAGAATCCACCACCATATTTGGAGCAAACTTGGACAATTGAGTGAATTTTAGGGCAGACTCTTTCACGCTCATACTTCCTTGACAAAGGTTAATGAACTCTTCCACCTTAGCTTCCCTCAACTCTCAGGGAAAGAATCTATCAAGAAATGTTGATTTGAACAATTCCCATCCTACTGGGCCCGCTCTAACGGGTCTTCCACTCTTCCGCTGATCATACCATACTTGAGCAACATCCTTTAGTTGGTAGGCGGCTAACCGAAGGCAATCCCATAATAGCAAGAACTTTATAAACCTTATCAATAAACCTTTGGGGATCCTCTTCCACTTTAGAGCCGTGAAATTTGGGAGGGTTCATTCTAGAAAAATCCCTAACCCTTGAAGCAGCCGAATTCACATTAGGATTCACTGGAGCTACAACTTCTCTATTAGTTTGAGCCATCACGAGTTGAGCCAACATTTTGATAGAAGACCTAAACTTTGCATGGGTCACATTCTCAGCCAAAGGATCAACCGGAACTTGATTAGCTAAAGGAGGAGCTCCTTGATTCACATTCTCATCTTCCATCCTTCTAGCATTATCCCTTCGTGTATTCATATCCTGAAGACACAAGAGAAGGATTAGGAGAGGGACTTTATAGAGTTAAACTCTAAGGCACAATTTAAGAGTAATGAAAGAAGTGAAATTTCCTAAACATCTTATAGACTCTCATTCATAAGTGTGGCGCGCTTCACACTCATGAACAAGACTCTACTAGACGTGGCTTATGAGACATCATCCTAGAATCATTCTAAACCTTGTGCTCTAATACTAAGTTTGCCACGACCCAAGGGTACTCCCTAGATGTAACAAGGAATATAGAACCCCGAAAGGTACCATGTAAGCCACTTAGCATATCATAACATAAGCATAGACCAATAAAGAGTAAAAACGCATTGCAAGTCCAAAATTTTCATAATGAAAAGCTGAAGTCTAGACTTGTCTCAATTAGCCATCTATTACAATACTTGAATCAAATAGGGTCACAACCCATACAACATAATCCGAAAAGGAACTACAAATATAACATCCGTCCTCGAATCATGAGTACTCACCAACAAGCTAGGAGAAATGATCAAATCCAAGCTTTAGCCACAATGATGACCACTTAGAGAATCGGACCCTACACTTGGGGAAAATGTAGGAAAATATGGGTTAGTATAAAAATGCACTAAGTTTGATAGCCATGCACAAAATATTGAAAACATGCAAAAAGGAACATTTTAGTTGAATGCATGCAATTTACTAAATTAAAGCATCATCTTGAATATAATGGAAAAGAATAAGTCATAAGCATAATCAACTCATAGATCATCATATCATAAGAGGAACATATCATACATACCCTCAAAGCATACTTGTGCAATGCATGGATAAGATCTCATAACCTCACCTATACTAAGTAAAGCTTTTTGAGTAACTATAGTTCATAATTCATCTTCTTGTTCATACTATCATAATAGGGAATAATCCTTAACCGATATAGACCATGTGAGCTTACCATAGAATCCGGTGTCTACCCCACACCGAAAAGGGGTTGTCCTACTTGCCTAATGTAGAGCCATACTCTTAGCTTAGATGGATCCACTAGCTAAATACCTATGTTGGCACATAGTTTATGGGATAAAGAGATTGCTACTAGAAACCCGGACTCAACTAAGGTATAAGGTTTACATCTCATGAGATACATACTTTGGGAACCCAGACTCAACTAAGATAGAAGGAACCCATTTGGAAAGCCGGACGCAACTAGTGTAAAAGTTTTCATTGGTAAGCCGGACTCAACTATCGTACAAGCTTCCATCTCATATTCATATCCACTTGGTGCTAAGAATTAATTTCCATGGATTACATATTAAGTCTTGACATAAGTTCATACTCATGGAAGAATGTCTTGACACTCAATCCATCATAATTCATACTATAGCTCATAGATTCAATAGGTGAGAATAGCCTTTCAACCCTAGACTCATCATATTGTGAGAAAATCTTTCACGTCATATCATATTCATACATAAGTGTGTACATGAGGATAACCTCCAACAACAAAACAACTAGATCATAATCATAATCACTTACTCTCAAAGTGTTCTTAAAGCATATACATAAATCTCATAATCATGCATAATTCTCATACTTTGCCCTTCAAGGACCATAAATCCTAATCCATCAACACATCTAGAATTACTACATTAGACATGGATGATAACATAATTCAAATAGCTCAATTACTACAAGCATAATCTCATAATTTTCCTCTTTCATAAATTCACCCACATCACAAGGTCATAAATTGGGAATATGGGGATTTCATGGATTCTTGGGATATTTCATCATAAAACCATTACAAATCATCAATTCAATCATAATATAAAGTAATTAAATCATTAGGATCATTTTTTAAAGGAATCCATGACTTGGAGTCAAACCTTAGCTTTTGGGGGAATTTCTACCTTTGAAATTGAGTTTTGAAGGGACTCCCTGGATGAATTATATCCATGGATGAAGAGCTACCATACCTTAGCTATTAATATTCAAATAATTTGAGTAGAAAACCTTTCTCCTTCAAACCCTAGCTCCCACTTTCTTCTTATTTTTCTTCTTCGTTGAAGTTCTAGAGAGAGAATTTTGGGGAAAAATTGGTTTTGATTTGGGATTTTGGAAATATGAGGAAGATGACTTAATTTGGTGACTTAAAACCTTATATAGTTAGTCTAATTTAGTGTAAAATGATGTCACTTAATAACTAATTAATACCGGAAAACCCCAAAGTATCCCTCAACTAACTCATCCAAACCGTCCATAGGTGACCACCCACGACCCCACGACCACGGTCCGTGGATGGACCCACGTGGCATGCTGGTGAGCTGTGGCTGAGTTATTGAAGCCTATTTTCTTAGGCCTTGACCCACGAACCCTCACTCATGGGGCGTGGGCTGACCCACAAGGCGTGAGTACCCTTCTTGGGTCACTGCCAGACATCTTTCTAAGGGTTCTCCTCAAGGACCAATGGTTGGTCCTTAGGTGTCGTACCTTGACATTCTAACACAAAACCCTATATTTATAGGTACGGGGAGGTACATTTACGACTCTAACCCTCATGCTAAGCTCTAGTTTATCCTACTAGTTTTCGAAGTGTTACATATATAATGTCAAATTGAGTGAGCAAGATTTTTGATTTCGCGAGTCTGCCAGTTGGCATTGGCTTCTAAAAGATGTACTTCAAAGGGTCCATCATAGATATGAGGTAAGTTGTGTAGGACAAAAGGTAATGCCTTAAATTTTAAGCTACCCAAGTTGGGGAGCAACATGTCCTTTCCAAGAGTGTGTACTTGACCTCATAACTTGTGAATTTCTTGCTCAAGTAGTAGATAGCTTGCTTTTCCTGCCTGTGGAATCGTGTTGACCGAGAACACACCCAAAGGAATTATCTGTCACTTAAAGATATAGAAAGAGAGGTCTATCAGGTTCAGGAGGGACCAATACGGGAGGGTTGGACAAATACTCCTTGATTTTTTCAAAAGCTTGTTGACAATCCTCCATCCATCTGATAACATCATCCTTTTTTAAAAGTCTGAAAATGCGCTCACAAGTGGTTGTGAGTTGAACAATAAACTTGTTGATGTAGTTCAACCTCCCAAGTAGACTCATGACTTCGGTCTTCTTTTTTGGGGGTAATAATACCCAGAAGCTTTCCAGATGGAACTCCAAATGCACATTTTGCTGGATTAAGCTTGAGATCATATCTTCGCACTCTTTCAAAGAATTTTCTCAGATTTTAAACATGGTCAGCTTGTGTTTTAAACTTCATGATTACATCATCGACGTGTACTTCAAGTTATTTGTGCATCATGTCATGAAGCATGGTGTTCATAGCCCTCATGTAAGTTTCCCCAACGGTTTTAAGACCGAATGGCATGACCCTGTAGCAAACACATATTTATATTCAAACAAAAGTTCTATTATGGCATCCCTAATTTCCTGCTTGACATGAAGACTTATTTTTATTTCTTTGACTTCCTCAGTACTTCCCAAATTGATTGCCTCGGTTTCACTAAGATTAGGCTTAGGTTTGTGCTCAAACTGTTCCAATTCCCTATTAATTTTCCTAAAAGCCTCTTCTTAATCATATTCAACCTCTTGACTCGGTGATTCAAGAATAAACAACTCTTTGAGATCTGGGAGTGAATTCCGCATGCATGTCATGTTATCAAAGCCAGCATTTACAAAACTGAAAATGGAGAATAAGAATTAGGGGAGGGGAAAATAATTTTTTTTACTATGAAACTGGAATTTCATTGAAATTGAAATTGAAAAGGGATAGAAGGGTTGACACTAATACAAAACATTTTCAAATATTTGGATAACAACCTTGACAATAACAAAATACAAAAGAGTAGCAAAACAAACTACCAAGACTCCTTCCTTATGGGGAAAGGAGTGGCTTCCCGATTGTTTAGCTCAACACCTGAGCCCACGAGCTGCACATAGGCATGACTTGTACCTTCACCAACTTGGACCATGTTTACTTCACAAAAAAACTGACTGAGATTCTGAATAACTTCTTCAATATCTTCATGAGTAAAGGAAGCTTCCATTTCTGGACCTGAGGCTTGATAAAGGAATGAGAAATATGGGGAATCGGTTGTGGCAACACCAAATCAGTCCTTTGTGGTTCTTAGCCTTATCTTCATTTCTCTTGCTTTGTTTGTATCCGAGGCCAGAGGTGCCTTGGTTTCCTAAAAGTGTAATGGGATCCACGATTCCTTGCGAACATAGTCCCAAACCTTTACAAGGTTGATAACCATATTTGAGCATTGTCGTTGCTACCATTGAAGAGGAGAAAGAGAGACATGGTTGGATGATAGGGTATCCTTCTTTGAATCGATCAACTGATATAACCTCAAAAGACTGGTAAAAAATAGAATCACATCCCTCATTTGCCTCAATGTATGGAATGGATGGATCTCTGTAAATAGATAAATCATCTTCCCCATGCACAATGATTTCCTGATGGTCATATTCAAACTTAATGATCTGATGCAGAGATGATGGGATTGATTGAGCCATGTGGATCCATGGCCTACCCAAGAGAAAATTATAAAATGTGTCCATGTCCATTACTTGGAACACAATCATAAAGTCCACCGGTCCAATTGTCATGTTTAACTTGATTTCACCAATGGTATCCCGCCTTGAGCCGTCATAAGCTCGAACACACACATTGTTGGGGCGAATTCTGTCAGGGTTAATCTTCAAGCTTTGCAGTGTAGAGAGAGGACATATGTCTACCCTTGATCCTCCATCTATCATGACCTTCTTTACATAGTGCCCTTCACATTTCACTGTAAGATGCAAAGCTCTGTTGTGTACAACTCCTTCTGCGGGCAACTCATCATTAGTGAAAGTTATGGTGTTCGACTCAAAGATGCGGTTTACCATTTTCTCTAAGTGATTTACCGTGGTCTCCTTTGATACATGTGCTTCATTCACAATCTTAGTCAACACACAATGATGTTCTTCTGAGTGCAAGAGTAGAGACAACAATGAAATTTGTGCAGGAGTTTTCTTCAATTGTTCCACAACAGAGTAATCTGGAGCCTTAATCTTTTTTAGAAACTCTTTTGCTTCATCCTCAGTAACTGCCTTCTTCAGTGGTACTTGGATATCTTGGGCCATTTTCCCTTTCCCTAACTCTTCTGGAGAATAACATCTTCCAGAGCGTGTCAACCCTCTTGCTTCATCAACTTCTTCAACAATCTCCTTTCTTTGGTAAAACACAATAATCTTATTGTAGTTCCAAGGAACAACCTTTGGATCAGTTGCAAGGAGCTTCTGGACGGGTTTAACCAAGATAGACTCTTTCAATTTTTCCAAGCAACTTTGGTCCTGTTGTGTTAATGAGAAGCCTTTTGATACGTACAACCTCGGCATACCTGTGTGAACACCTAATTTTTGACGTATTTATTCTACTCCTACAATATATAGTAAGGTCTTTTCTTATATTTTTATTTGTATAAATTTTAGGAATCACATAGTTTTAATATGAAATTATAATCTATCCCTATTTAGTTTGTAATTACATTAATCCCTAGAAAAGTAAAACAAATAGGATACATTATAAAATAAACCGAATACATAATATGTAGCTCGGATACATTAAAAACTAGTACGGATACATTAAAAACTAGCTTGACATTATAAAATAATTTAGAATTAGGACGGAAATAAGGGATTTTAGAAATAGAAGAGAATATTGGATATAAGGGAAACATAAGACGTGTATTTCAGTAATTTTTCCTTTCTTTTTGTATTTTATATTTTTATTTTTTTGTCTTTGTTTGTTTTGTTTTTTTTTAATTGGCCCAAATGACCCAATGTTGATTGAATTGGGCTGATTTAGACCTAATTCTGATAGTCCAATGAATTTTAGATCCAGTCCAACAGCAATGGTCAACCATTCATAACATTTTGATCCAAGGGATCTTATGTGACCCTACCAAAATATAGAAAACTCCAAAAATCAGAATTTTGGCCTTATTTTTCTTCTCCCCTTGCTTCCACCTACCACCATCAATGCCGGCTGCCCACCGCCATTGCCGCCGCCGGCCACCACACCATGGCCGAAAAATCTTTCCAAAATTTTACCACTTCTTCCTTTCACCCTCCTCTACACAAATCACAAACCATTAATCTTTATCCGTAGCCAAACGTCATAGATCTAAGAAAAACCGAACACAAATCATCACTATTTCTTTAGATTTATGAAGTTCTGGTCACCCCCATCCTGTACCCTTCAGATAAATGTGTAGAGCTCTTCAAGGGCTATCTTTTGATATAAATTTTATGTCAAAAAATTTCCAGTGAAGTTTTCCGGTGACCCCCATTCATCCAAAAAGTTTTGTCAATCATTTTCCCCTCTCATCCTCTATCTGAATCTGCCACTATCACAACCTTTCTTAACTATATAAGTCATTTTTGTGTCGTATTTTGTATTGTTTTGTTAGTGTTCTTTAAGTTTTATCATGTTGAAGTTTTACTTGAATTTTTATTTTATTTTTTTTTTTTTTTATTTGCTACCTTATTTGTTGTATTTGATCTTCAAGATAGGTTAGATGTTTGAATTTTGTGTCAGTGGGTTGGTTATTCTTTTGATTTTTGGGTCATGTTCAAATGGATCTACCTTTTGGGCCTATTTTAAATTTTCAGATGACCCATTTAGCTATTATTCAATTAATAAATAAAATAAATGGACCATCTAAAAGGGCAATGCATTCTTTTTCATTAATCTTCTCTTGGAAAAAGAAAAAGAAAAAAGAAAAAGAGGAAATTTCATAGGTCATCTTGGGTGGCACATTGAGAAGGTAAAGGGTTCAATGCATGCATTGACTCTTAAGTTTTTAAGAAGAGTGGTGTTTAATACTCAACACCTATTTAAACCCCATTTTTCTTTTATTTCAAAATTAAAAAAAAACAAGAGGAGAACAAGAAAAAAAGAAGAGAAGAGAAAAAAATTAGAAGAAGGAAAATCATAAGAATAGAGAGTACAAAGTCTAGTTCTAAAAAAAAATCATCTTTCTGTGGGTTTGTGAGTTAAATTAGCTTTGCTTTCAACATTACTTTGTCATCATCTATTTAGGTATATTCATTTATATATTTTGCAATATAACTTTTAAAAATAATGAAGCATGTTGTTTGTAATCTGATTAAATTATTATGTTTAATTTATTTGAATTAGTTAAATAGTTATGATACTTGATATGATTGTGTTTTGTTGTTATTATACATTTGTGTTCTGTTATTAAATTAGGTGTTAATTTTATCTTTATCATTATGAAGTTGATACATAGCTATATGTTTTGCTAAAAGAAAAAAAAATCCTAAGTCCTTTCATTAATTCTGATAGTTTTTTTTATAAAAACAAAAGAAGAAAGTCGACTGTTTTCGCAAATTTTTTTTTACAAAACTGGTCATTTTTACAAAAAAAATAATATAAATCTGATCATATTATAAATTCTGTTTTTTCTCTCTTAAACAAATATATGAAAATGGTTATTGAAACAAAAATACAAAATCGGCTACTTTTTGGTTAGTAATTTAACTATTAGATAAAACTGGTTATTTTTGCAATTTTCTTTCAAAAGATAACCATTTGGCTATTTTGTGTAAAACTGATTTTTTTTTAC
Organism: Solanum piurae; assembly: GCA_029582685.1. Lineage (NCBI taxonomy): Eukaryota > Viridiplantae > Streptophyta > Magnoliopsida > Solanales > Solanaceae > Solanum > Solanum piurae. Next base: position 166 of record JAJOOO010024937.1, on the reverse strand, counting down.
TAAAATGGTCATTTCTAAAATTGTAATAATATGAAAAAAAATTAGTATATCACTACTTGTTTTAAAAGGGGCTTAGTTATTATTTTATTAAAAAAATATTGTTTTTCTTTTGTTGTTATTGTCAAGTAGTGATACTTACATTTGTATGCATGTATAAATATATATA
>JAJOOO010024936.1:0-16177 GCA_029582685.1 Solanum piurae | reverse complement strand
TACTAGCCACGTAGGTTGTAAGTCCCCTCTGTGGGCATCATTTCAGTGATCACGCCAGCATGCCTCTATACCTCTGGCAGGGTATATTGGGTCCTCTCAATGGGGCATATACATCGGACTCCACATTTAGCTCATGTGGTTTTATTATCGGTTATTAGTAGTTCCCAAAATTTAGTCAGATCCTATTGCATTGACTATTTATCAGTATATCCAGTATTCAGTTTCAGCATGTATAAATTGGTCACTACATTCAGTATCTATATCATGTTCAGTTTATATCATTGCTTATTTGCTTTGTTCAGTTATATGTTATTTCAGTTGTATTCTATCATACATGCCCAGTACCTTTCAAGTACTGACACTTACTGTGCGCTACATCTTCTCGTGATGTAGGTTCAGGTTCTCAGTATCAAGATCAAGCTTAGATCGGTTCCCGATCTCCAGTTCAGCAGAATCAGTGGTGAGTCCTCATTCTCCGAGGATGATAGTTATGAGTTTCTTTACAGTATTTTTAGTCCTTTAGTTTTAGTTTTGCTAGGCTTAGTTGGGGCCTGTCCCAGCATTTCTAGTCAGTTAGAGGCTATTTTCAGACATAGTTAGATTCAGTTTAGTATTGAGTTAATATCTTCTTTGTATTAAACTCGTCAGTTATCATTTATCTCAGTTATAGTATATGGGTATTCCCCATCTTTTCATTTTAATTATGATTTAGCTTCCACATCAGCTTATTATCTTTAGTATGCTCATGATCATCCCAGCAGGGTTAGCTTGGGATCACTTGTGGTCCTAGGTTTCGTGTCCGCGTCTCAGGGGTAGTCTCGGGGCATGACAAATAGGTTTCTAAGGAGCTTGGAAATGAAGACATGGTCAGTCCTCATAGATTCGAGGACAAAATCCACTATGTTCCCTTTATATCTTTTAGTTTATGTTAAAGCTTTTATATAGGCTAAGTCCAAATGTTGTATTCAAAGTATTTGATGCTTTGAGACAAATTCTAGAAAGTCTTCCGCTCGCTTTTTAATGAAAATGATTTCAATTTTAAAGAAATTTTTAATTCTTCTCTATTATCCTATGTTCTTATGTTCAAGAATACTATGAAACTTGTATTAGACCCCATCGGGGTTGAGTAAGCCATGTTGCATCCGAGGTGTACCCCCGGGTCATGACAACTTCAACTTATCCAGGTCCTTCTTCAGCTCAGCAATAGCAGCGTTTAGAGTCATCACCTCATCAGTAGCCCCCAGGCCTTGCTCACACACTGCTATCCATGCAGCAAGGGCATCAATAGATGTTCTAAGAGGTGTCACATTAGCAAAAAGGGTCGTTTCGATCATCCTAGGGATTGTGGCCTCAAGTCTGGAGGCACACCTATCAGCAGAATGGGCTAGCTGCCCCATTCGTAGTATCGCAGCCTGAGTGAGTGGAGGTTGAGAAGAAGCAGCAACAGTAGAACTAGATCTGGGAGGCATGAGAGCTGTAGAAGAACTAGGAATCATAGAATTTACAACACTAGATATACCTGAAGGCCTAGGGGCCGGAGTAGGAAATACTGCCTCTACAAGTAGTGTCTGAGTATCAACAACCGAGGAAGTGTCCATCGGGGCTGCCTTCGTCTTCTCAGCCTCATCTTTCAAGTACTCAGCCTCAATCCTCTGGATTTCGGTATAGGAGGTGGGGGTCACTTCCACATCGTTCTTCTCATCTCGAGGCACTCGGGCTTGTCTGCACAGCTCGGTGATCAGCACCGGAAAAGGCAGAGAAGTATGTCGTTGCTTGGCCCTCGTGGCCATTTATTGGCCAATGATCATACCCAAGTTCAGCCTTATTCCATCAATGATGCAACCAAGGCAGGATGCTTTCGCGTGGCGGAGAATCGACTGATTTTGGGATGGCATGATAGTAGTGCTGATTAAGCCAAACTAGTATCTCGCTGCTACATTGAGGTCTTTCTTTTCTATGGATGCTCCCACCTTGATCCACCTAGGAACACCGTCAGATAAAAGAGAAGCCAACCATTTTTTCCTATACCTCGGACGTAACACGACGTACAATTCTTTGAGAAGCCTCATACAAGCCTCATAGCATATCATGAACATAAGAGCATAGGAAAAATAGTGCGGAATTTAAAACTTTTCTTTACAATCGAAGTCATTTTTCATAAAAGCAAGAGGAAGTCTTTCTATACTTTGTCTCAAACCATCTACAACACTTTGAATAAAACTTTGGGACATATCTCATACAAAAGCTCTAAACATAAAATAAAAGACATAAGGGAAATAGTGGGTTTGTCCTCGAAACTATGAGGACTCACCAAATCTTCAACTCCATGCTCCTTAGAAACCTATCTTCCAAGAATAGAACATCAAGTCTCCAAACCCTACACTTTGGTAAAAATGTAGAAATATGGGTTAGCACACAAAAATGTACTAAGTATGATAGCCATACAAAAACCATTCTTAAAAAGGACATTTTGGTTGAAAACCATGTTATATGCCAATTTTGAGAAATATCATGAACTTTAGCAAAAGGCATATAATACAAGTGAAATCATCATATAAGTCATTACATCACATTAGAACCTTCACCTTAAGTAACCCTAAGCTACACTTGTGCAAGAATAGTATCTCATACTATTATTCCTACTAAGTACCACTTTGTGGCCACTAAAGATGAACTTACCATTCTTCAGACTCATCTTTAGACAATAATCATGCATAAGGAACATAAACATTTCATAAGTCATGAAAAGGAAAGTAACTCATAATAACATTTCCAAGTAAAGCAGTCATCATTTTATTAAGCATTTAAGTCAACATTCTTCATTAGCTTATTAGGAGCACATTCATTTCATTAAACATTAAGATATTGGAGAATCACACCATATCTCTCTCAAAGCCTGCCCGTGCAATGTATGAATGGCATCCCATACTACCACCCACACTTCATAGAACCTCTTGTGAAAATATAGCACGTATCTCACATTATGGGAATAAGCATTAACCGGCATAGACCATGTGTGCTTAACATGGAATCCGGTGTTTGTCCCACACCGTAAAGGGTTGGTCTACTTGCCTAAGGTAGGACCAGTAATATTTTAGCTTAGGTGGATCAACTAGTTAATAACCTATGCTGGCACATAGTTATGGGATAAGAAAGATGTTCATTGAAACCCGGCCTAACGTAGGGAGAGCTTCCATCTTACCATATCCACTTGGTGCTTAGCCTCCATTCCCATAGAGCAGTTCATTCCAATTAACATTATTGTACTTTTAGAGGGCTACCACCATTAGGTCTACCAACCCAAAGTACATTACATATGAAAGGGCCCCAACCATTAGGTCTACCGATTCAAGATATATTATTAGGATAGCTCATTGAATCATCAAGAAAGGGCCACCACCATTAGGTCTACAGATTCAAGGTTCATCATTTCACAAATGAAAGGGATATCACCGTTAGGTCTACCGATTCAAGGTTTATCATTACATTAGTTCCTAGACTCATCATGAAGGGCTACCAACATTAGGTCTACCGGTTCAAGACATAGCCTTAGGATACCTCATTAATCATTTATGAAAGGGCTACAATCATTACGTCTACCGATTCAATGTTCATTAAGTCAAGATACATTAATTACACAAGAAGAGGATGCCTAAGCCTACCAATTCAAGGTACATCAATCAACACTACTTTCATTTACACAAGAAGAGGATGCCTAAGCCTACCAATCCAAGATGTACATTACATTAAAGAAGCCTTTCCCATTCCATCATCATCATTCACAAGTTTATAACTGAGAATAGCCTTTCAATAATAACACAATTGCATTGTAGACATGATCATAATACTTTCATTGAAATCACAAACCATTTACTTATAACATCAAGATCATACATCAATCCTTCATACTTTACCCTTCAAGTCCATGAATCACAATTCACCAACACACCTATAATACTACAATTTAGGAATGAATAATGACACAATTCAGTAAACTAAATCAATTTAGACTTAATCTCTTCACATTCTTCCATGATCAATCAATCCCAAATCACAAACTCACAACTTAGTATTTTTGGGGAATCATGGGTTCAGGCTGAAATTCATCATAATTCAAAATTTATATATCAATTCAATCATAATTCATCATATATAAACCTTATAAAATATTTTTATAAAATTGAACCCATGCCTAGATTGAAACCCTAACTTTTGGGAGATTTTGGAAACTTTGAAATCATATTTTGGAGGGTCTCCTTGGATGGAAACTAACCAAGGATGAAAACTATCATACCTCAATTGAAGAAACTCCACAAAATTGAGTGATAAATATGAAATCTTGAGCTCCAAACCTTGATTTCTCCTTCTCCAATGGTGGTTTCTAGAGAGATAATTATTTGGTGGGTAGGTGGTTTCTATTTTTAATTTTGAGTGTAGTGAACAATGAACTGTAAAAGGGTGTTTAATACTTTAAAAGGCCTTAAATATATGAAATAAAATAATATAAACTGTCCCCAACCCATAACTAATTAATTTGGAATTTACTAACTTGTCTCTCTAATGGTCGAGATTGGGCAGATTGTGCAAGTGCCACTCAAGCCCTTGACCCACGGATCGTGAGTGGACTCATGCCCCATCCTGAAGGTCCATGGCTGGGGTCTGAGACTCACCATATTGGGCCCTTGACCTACGGATTGGTTCCACGGGATGTGGATGGACCTACGCCCAGTAGATCCCATCCGTAGGTCCTCATTTTTTATAGTTTTTGGCTAATTGGGGCAGACTTGGGGTTAGGCTTTAGGGTCCTCCTCAAGGATCCATGATTGGTCCTTGGGGAGTAGTACCTTTATGTTTAACCCCTCAACAAATGTTCGGGAACTCATTTTACAATATAACACCCCACATCAAATTCAATCACACACTCGTTAGGCTCTAGTTTGACGTACTAGTTTTCCAAGTCGTTACATCCTCAATATCTTTTGTACACTCCAGAACTGCATTGATAGCATCACTATCACACTTCAACTTTCTGCCCCTGACAATAAAATAATCTACCGGCTTGAATTTAGCGGCCTGCTTCTTCCCTTGTGGCACTAATGCTCCGTAAGCATTGTAAAACTCCCGAGCCTAATTGGGAATGTAAGGGGAATGGGGTTTCGTTAAGATCTGAAACTTGTGGGATTTTAAGGTGCGATAAATTTCAGGATATTGGTCGATCACGTCATCTAAAGACAGCCTCTTCTCCTCATTGATTGTCCTCAATCCCTCAGCCTCAGATATATTCATAGATCCGGGAAGAGGACCCAGTGTAGGTGGTGTTGGTACCACAGCCTAGTCGGGGACAGCAATAAAAGTAGCAACTTCGGATGCCCGGATCCTAGACGGATCATGCATCCTCTTGGAGCGCAGTTCAGCACTCCGGGCCATCAGTAGCTCATTATTCTGAGGCTCAGAAGTTATAGCCTGAGGGTCATGGTGCTCACCCTTACTCTCATAAGTAGTGAGGTAAGTAGCATAGATTATGTCACTGTCGGAGCTGACCTCCGGTGATGCAGGAGCAGGTGCCTTGCCTTTCCCTTTGCCCTTTCCACCGGTGGTAGGAAGTTTAGTTGCTTTTACCCTGGATGCAGTTGCATCCTCATTTATTGTGATTCCCTTTACCCTCTTGCGGACTGTTATGTCTCGGTCTGCTACTTTTGGTCTAGTCATATCTGCCACACACATCAAAATTAGTTACAAATAATCCAAGAAAATGTGCAAAAAATAGGTTGCAGAAAAACTCACCGAACAAATAGGCGAGTCATCAAATCACTTTGGCGGGCTTAATCGGGCTCACCGAAAGGATTGGCTTAATAATTTTCCAAAAATGGCCTGTCGGCGATGGGAATGTCCTTTCGGCGAATCACCGACATCATTAGGCAAGCAAAAATTTGCCCGCCGATTATCATTGTGTATTTTAGAGGTTGGGTACGCAGAAAGGGCGATCAAAGGAGACTTTTGGCGAGTCACCGAGTGCACTCAGCGAGCTCAGGCTTCTCGCTAAAAGTTACAGAACAAAACTGAACATTTCCATGAAATTAAAGGCGATCAAGGGGAATTCAGCGAACCATCGAGTGGTTCGGCGAGCTCAACTCAGCTTGCCAAACTGCCCAATGTGCCTATTTTCGACCCCAATATAAAAAATCAACCCCGCAGCCCTCAAAAACAAAATCAAAACATACACTTAATCAATTAGTCCTAGACCCATAAGACCCATGCCACTGGGGTATTCAAATTTCCCCCGGTTTTGGCCAAAATTGGCCATTTGATGACTTTAGCCCTTAAGAATGACGTCAAACGCTCCATCATTAGTCAAAGAACGTCATTTAGCACAAATTTGGGTTACTCAGACTTCACCCGACTAGACCCAACAACAATTAAGCACAGCCCAACAATTTATGATCAATTTTAAGGCATGCATTTCGAGAAGTTAACAACTTAGGCAATTTTGGCACACAATCGAAATTACCATAGGCATACAAGCACACAAATACGATTTCAAAGAGGCCCAAAACATATCAATAAGAACAATACGGTTGCAAATGAGTTTAACCGCTAATTACAAGTTTTTGGGTTTGGAAAACCAACCTTTAGTGCCGAATATAAGAATCTGTAAAGTTAGGTGGCATAGTATCCAACTCTGAACACCGAATCAACGACTAGAAAGGAGTAAAAATGCAAAAATACGGGAACTATAGGGTGCGTGTGTGATTGTATGAAGTGAAAAAGTGAGGGACTATGAAAGAGTTTGAAATTATAAACAATTGGCCTACTAAACACCGTCCAGTTCTCGCCTATTCAATGATGTTACTTTACTTTGCCAAACTACTCGACAACACGCCGAGTGGTTACTTACCTCGTTGAGTTTTATAGGACCTCCAGTTAATGTGGGGGTCCAAACGGTAGACAAAGTCGGGGTCGCCGACTTGTTTGGTGACCCACCGACTTGTCCATGGGCCCGCTGATTTTTACAAACTCCAGCTTCTAATTTCTTGAGTCCAACGGCGGTCCAAGTCGGGCTCACTCACCTCTTCAGTGAGTCGCCGACTGGACTTTTTTTTCGCCAACCTCCATATTTCAAACACATTCCACTTTTTCACCTGCATAATCAACACACAATTATTCCAGAAACAAAAAGCAAGCAAATAAAAACTTGGGTTGCCTCCCAAGCAGCGCCTTAGTTAACGTCGTGGCACGACGCAAGTCATCACTCAAACTTCATTCTTAGGGTTTGGCATAGTGTAACTAGGCAACCCCCTTGTTGTCTCGGGTTTAAATGAGAAGAAATTTGACCCATTTGGGTCTCCAACTATTTGATAGAGACAAAATGAGAGGTAACCGACTCTTGAGATATGTTCTTGAAGGAGAACAGCCCGCAAACATCCACAAAGTTTCTTATATGATCATGGGGATTCTCATGAGCCAACCCACCAAACAGCCCTTTCAATTGCAAGAGCTGCAACATGGTGCTTGTAAATGTGGAACGCAACGTCCCTTCAGCCAGAGGCAAGCGAATGACACCAACTCCACCCATTAGATTTGGGTTATTGCCATTCGGTTCATTGACATCATTGAGATTGCCGATGTAATCTTAGTGGCACACTTGGCTACCATTGCTTCCATTGACATTCATGTCCTCTATTTCAAACAGCAACACACAAATTAAAACTAAAAGTAAGTAGATTCAACTATGACTAAAAAGAACAAAATTCAACTTCACCTAGAAAATCTCAAACAACACCACTCCCCGGCAGCGGCGCCATTTTGATTAGTGTAACGTTATCAAAGACACTTCATCCAATTCTAAGCATCAATGGTCGTTAATCAGTATATAACCCAATTGAATGACTTGGGGTCGAATCCCACAGGGAGCGGTACATGTTTGAGAGTCAATTGAAAAGTATGAACGTGTTCAAATCAGTCATAGGAATAAAAGATATCTAATAAAAACATCATTCAAATCAGGGGTTGACACAAATGTCAAATGGGGGTTTTTGATTTTGACTATCAACTACAAACAATGGAAATCAATACGGAATAACAATATTGAGACGTGTTCTTGGGATGTGATTCGATTATAGGCTAATATAGACAAATGGGTAGTTGCAACTATTAGAAAATAACTAGTTATTAGTGAGTAAGATTGGCTATAGAGGATGTAAACTTTCTCTCAAACATTTTACCCCGAATCAAGATGATTTCTCTCGAACATCAACGAGCATGCAAAATAAGAACAGCCCACACCTTAGTCCATCCACTCTCTCGTTCTAAATGTGTGGGATTGGGTTTAGGATTCACTCTCTCGAGCTGAACCTAGGTCAACCCAATACCCACTGACCATCAATCAATAAGTTTAGTCTTAAAACCTCTCTCTCAAACAAGCAAAAAACACAAGGGTAGAACTGCATTTGCAACTACAATTCTTAAATTAAACCACAATTAATGATTGAACTCACTTCTAAATAAAATTTAAACTAACAATTAGCATTACCCATAAACTAAATCAGCCCATAATCACACCCCAAGACCCAAGAATTGGGGTTTTAGCTAGACATTATAAAAAAGATAAAAATTGTTACCAAATTGAGTTTCCATCAACTGGTAAGATTGATTTCGTCTTTACAATGTTCCAAATCGAAGAATCTTAAAGGCACACTTCCAATTTCTCAAAAGTGAAAAACTTCAATTCTCCAAAGCTTAGGAAAACTAGAGAAAACATGTCTCGATGCTCAGAATATGAGTTACAATTAAGATTTTATGATATTAGATACTAAACTAAATGTTGAAAAAAGAATTTATAGTCGCCAAAAAAAGTGTTGCGAAGAGTCACTTAGCAAAGTAAGTCGGGCTCGCCGAACCACTCGGCGAGCCGCTTTGGTAACTTTCATCGCCTTTCTGCCTTGGTCTTCAGCATCCTCAAGGTCTGTAACTTTGGGCGATCCAGCACTGCATCGTGAAACTGCTCGGTGATCCGGTGATCCGGCGACTGCCCCTTTCCATCACCAACTTTATTTCTTCCCCCAGGGCATGGCACACCGGAACTTTAGGCGGTCAAATAGCCATTCGGTGACTCACCCAGTGGACTTGGCGATCACCAGGCTTGCATTTCTTTATCCTTTCAACTCACTTTGTTCCTTTTTGCAAATTAGTGTCCTTGCTTTGTTCCTCAATCTATATACCTAGAAATCAAGGGTTTTACATTAGTTATTGGCACAAAATAAGCATTTAAGGACACTAAATCTATATAAATAAATCCCTAAATAAGTCCAAATCTCGGACTCATCACTAGCATAAATTATCAACATAAGCATAATATAGGCATTAGTCAATATAAGACATATACCAAAATCATAAGAGATACATCATAAGACATAAGTTATAAGCATAAGAGACAATAACATAGTCCTAGGAATAATCAATGCATTTATATCAATATACTATAAGAGAAAAACTTCATAAGTACCTCAAGGCATGCTTTTTCAATGCATGGATAAGACCTCATAAATCTCACCCGTGCTAAGCAAACCACTATAGGCCCTCATTCATACTCATCATCCCACAATGTGTGACCCACAGAGGGGACCTACACCCCGTAGGGTAGTCCATGCTCTGTGGGAGTGGATTGTGAATATAGGGGGCTACTTAAGGATCTGTAGGTTCAACCTATGCCCCACCAGTATGGGTCATGAGCTGAGCTATACCCCGTAGGTAGTGGGGGTAGGTCATCCCTGCAAGCTGTCCAAAAATCTGTTAAGTTTAGGGGTCTTAAGGTAAATTCCTATTTTAATTATATTAATGTGGAGTCATTTTAATTCATTTTAATAGCCTTATATAAGTATTTTAAAACCATTAACTAACCTATTAACTTCATAATTTCCCCAAACCCCAAAACATACCTAACTTTACCCCAAAAATTCTCTCACTAAGAACATCCATTGGAGAGCAAGAGATCAAGGTCTAGGGCTCAAGAACTCACCTTTTTCAGTCAAATTCATGAATATTCTTCAATTGAGGTATGGTAGTGTTGATTCATGGTTAACTTTCAATCCATGAAGTCCTTCAATTTTCAATTCCAAAGTTAGAAAATTCTCCAAAACTAGGGCTTTTCATTCCAAGTCATGGATTCTTCTCAAAACATTTTCAAATGATTCAATTGTTTTATATTATGGTTTAATTAATGATTTATGATGTTTTTATGATAAATTCTTCAATGAATCCATTAATTTTACTGACTTCTCAAATTGGATCTTAAAGTCGGGGTGTTGAATTAATTTAGTAGAATGTTGTATAATTGTGGATATAATGTATTGATTTCTTGAATTATGTATTACTTAAGGAATTTCTATGTTTTTCATGTTGAATTTCCACCAAGAACTTATGAATCCCCATGTCCCCAGTATGTGACTTTGTGATGAGGGTGATTTGTAGTAAGATGAATGTTGTAGGATTATATTGTATTAGTTGAGTTGATTTAATCATGTTGTTTTACATGTTAATTGTAGTAATCCTAAATAAGTTTGGTTGATTGTTATCCTTGATCCAAGAGGGGTAAGACATGAGACTTATGCCAAAGTGTGGCTTTATGTGTATATTTTATGAACATGACTATACTCTAAGTTGTTGTGTGTTGAATTGTATGTGGCGTTATTGTAGAAAGAATCCACCAACATGACCTATATTATGTGCATTAGAGATCATGCATTTAATGACTTAAATACTTGAACTCTGATCATATCCATGTCTAATAAGATGAATGCTAGATGTGTTGATTGAATATGGTCTTTGGTCCTTGATGGGACAATATATGATAATATACATGATTAGTGAAAGTGTGTTCACTATGTAAGACAATCTTTTGAGAAAGTAAAGGGATCATGACTTTTTTGTAATTGTGGTGTAGTCTAAAGTCTATTCTCACTCACACACTTAGACATGATGATTCCATAATTATGATGATATTATTGTGTTGATTGAAAGTTCATTCTCATAGACACATAATGAGTATAATGTGAAAGTTTTCCTCACGTATTGAAGACTCTAGGTTGAATTTTAGTTCTCACCTAATTGAGTCTATCATGAAGATTTTAGGTTGAAAGTCCATCTCACCCTATGAATCTATGAGCTATCCTTATGAATTGTGTTGGATGGAGGGTAAGATACTCCTTCATGCTTGCAAATACAATTCAAGACTAAGTCATGTATTCTTGGGAAGTTATGCCTAGCACCGAGTGGATATTGAATATGAGATGGAAGCTCCCCCTCTAGAGAGGACAAACTTCTACAATGTAACTCATGAGATAGAAACTCCCCCGCTAGATAGGACAGATTTCTAGTAGAAATCTCCTTATCACATAAAACTATGTGCCCCCATAGGTCATTTAGCCATTGGATTCATCTTCCAAGCTAATACATTTAGTTCTACCTTAGGCAAGTAGGACACCTCATTTCGGTGTGGGGCGTGACTCTGAATTCCATGCAAGCTCACATGGTCTATGTCGGTTAAGGCTGATTCCCACAAGGTCAAGTCTAGGATGTGCTATGGTTACTTGAGAGGTTCTATGAAAGTGTGGGTGGTAGTATGGGATGTCATACATGCACTGCACAAGTAGTCTTCGAGAGTAGTTATGGTAGGTTCCTATTTTGTCAAGATGACTCATGTAATGAATTTTCTTGTGTTTAAGTGGTTATTGCATTTGATGTCAAGGTTGCTTGTAATGTTTCATTTTAACTTGGATTGTTGCTATGAGTTGCTTCTATTGATATGGGTGACTAAAAGTGAATGTTTCCTAGTCTATGAGAGATAGGCTAAGGATGAGATTAAAAGAGGGTAAACATAAATGAGAATATAAAGTGACTTGCTTAGTGTAGGTGGGATTATGGGGTCTTACCTATGCATTGCACAAGCTTGCCTTGAGGTGGCTCATGAAGTGTTGCTCACATGTCATGTTAATACTAAATTGCATTGACTATGTATATGTTCCTAATGGTATATCTTATGTGCATTAGTGATGATTGTTATCTACCATGCTAAGGTCTATGTTACTTCATGATGTCTTGTATTCTTATGATTGAGTTTTCACACTATTTTCCAAATGATGATTTTAAACTACCAAAGTGCATGCATTTAACAAAAATGTCCCTTTTAGCATGTTTTCAAAGGTTTTTCATGCATGGCTATCATACTTAGTACATATTTGTGCTAATCCATATTTCTGCTACACTTTTACTAAGTGTAGGGTTTGGAGATTTGATGGTCTATTCTTGGAAGATAGGTTTCTAAGGAGCATGGAGTTGAAGATTTGGTGAGTCCTCATCGCTTCGAGGACAAATCCCTTTATTCCTATTTATGTCTTTTATTATACTTTTAGAGCTTTTGTATGGGCTCTGTCCCAAAGTGTTATTCATGTGTTGTAGATGGTTTGAGACATAGTATCATGGACTCCCTCTTATTTTATAAAAGACTTGGATTGTAAAGAAAATTTTTAAATTTCCGCAAAATTTCCTATGTTATTATGCTATGATGTGCTAAGAGGCTTGTATAAGACTCTTCAGAGTTTTGTACGCCGTGTTACATCTAGGGGGTACCCTCGGGTCGTAACTTTTACTCTTAGATTAATTTTAGGTTAGCAAGCCTTTCAACCTAGAATCTTCATTATGTGAGAAACCTTTCACATCATGTTCATTAACTGTTCATGAAAATGTCCTTTCAATCAATACAACAACAACAATATAATCATTGACACTTTACTCTCAAAGTGTCCTTAAAACATTTACATAGGGTTCATAACAACATACATACACTCATAATATAGATCATGAGGGTAAATCCTTCCACAACAACCATATCTACAATATATCTTCATCATATAAGCTTTATTCTCAATGCCCTAGTCATCATAGCTCATCACATTAGCTTTACTCTAAAAGCCCTACTAATTATCATTCATAGTACAAGTCTTAGTCTCAAGACAATTCTAATCATCATAGCCTACAAGTCATAATTCATCATATATATACTTGATTTCATTCAATTCATACTTATATGGCTCACTCTTAAGAAATTCACATATATATGCTTCAATCATAAGCAATCTAACCATACTTCATCATATAGCCCCTAATCTCTATCACTATAAATCATGGTTCATCATGCATACATTAGTCTCAATCAATTCATGTCTATATTCTTAACTTTCAAAAGATCTTAAATGTACTTCATCAATTCTAGAAGGTTACATCTAAGTCCTCAATTTCCTTTTTCATGGCATAAAACTCAATTACATCAATTTCATCTTTCTAGACATAGGTTAAGAATGGGTACATGTAAATTCATACAAAAATCATGTAAATATATCAATTCCATCATAAACAATCATAATCCACTCAATTGGATCTATACGCATAACATTAGAAGAAACCCTAACTAAAATTGGGGAATTCTTCTTCTAAAATGGAAAAACATTGGGCTCCATGGATGAATGGATTCCACGGATATATAAACCAGCATACCTTGATTAAAAAGCCCATAATTACTTGAGGAATGGAGACTTGATCTTGACCCTAGATCAACCTCTTTCTTCTTCTTTAAGTTCTAGAGAGAGAAATATTTGAGGGATGAATTTTGGGATTCTTTTGGGGTTTGGAAATAATGTCTTGAATGGTGAGTTTAAATCGTTAAAATAGCTTATATAGGTGTACTAAGTCTAGGAAAAATGATCTCACTTAATACCCACTTAAATAGGAATTTCCTAAAGAGCCCTTAATTGGGCAACCTAGTGCCAAACTACGGCAGGCTCCACGAGCCGTGGTCCTCACCATTGGCCGTGGTCCTGCCCGTGATCCTTGGTCCAGTGGCTAGGCCACAATGTCTTGGCCTCCATAATTTGAAGGCATCTTCACGGGACTTCCCACGAGCCGTGGTCTTCACCACTGGCCGTGAAGTGGCTTGTGAATATGAATCTTCTTAAGCAGCTTCAAGGTAGCTACTGCCTTAGCCACCACGAGCCACACCACGAGTCGTGGTCCTCACCTCTGCCCATGGTGGTGGTCGGGAAGTGGGGCAGTGTGTGGGCAAGCTTGGGGCAGCATTGGCCCTTGCCCCTTTTCCTTGGCTCTTGCTCTCTAGACTTGACTTGATGCTCTCATACTTAGTCCTAGCTTGTCTACTAAACTACAGGGTGTTACAAGCTCACAATTCTTGCTTCAAATGCAAGTTCAAGCTCAACAAAGGTACTCAAATGCCCACGCAAAAAATATGATTCCATAACCACACAAAATTTGCCAAAAATTTAAAGTCCCGGAATCAAATACAACTCTCACACTCACAAAGATGAACACGTGCTTACCATCATTTTCTAATCAACATTCGTTTGAGCTCACTAAAGATCACAAAGGTCTTTTTAAGGGTTGTAACGGGGCTGAGTGTAAAGTTATGGTCATTTAGGTTTAGTGTCTTATACCTTCATGAATTATGGCTTGAAAATCACTCTTTCTCATTCTCTTTCACATTCAAACATGTTCAAACTCAACCCCATTATTCAACTCAACATGAATTACCGAATACCCCATTATTCTTCATTCTTTTAACTCACTTTATTTTAAAACTTTTTCTCTTTTAAGTCTTTTTCTTTTCTTTCTTATCATTATCATAATTCTTTTTATTTTTATATGCAGGGGTTCCATATTTTTCAAAAAAATCCATCAAAGGGGGACTCTTTACATTTCTTGAGCATTCCTTCTTTTTCACCAAACCCCTGACTTAGGCTTTTGGCCTGAGTTGGCTATTCAAACATACCAATTCTTAATGAATGATATGGGTGCCAAGAAAACTTCACACATCTCACAAGGTTGGCCACAAAGAGGTATATTGTCAAATTGGCTCACTCTCCAAAAATTTAGCCTAAGATCATTTCAATTGCTTGCTTTACTCAATTAATTGGACCTACGGGGAAAATTCTAGGTATCATCAAGCACAATGTTCAAAACAGCCTCACCACACAAGGCATTGGTAAAAATGTAACGACCCGAGAGCACCCCCTAGTCGTTACCGGCATATTCGACCTCTCGGAGGTCTTATACAAGCCCTTAGCATTCTTCATAGCATTATCATAGAAAAATAGCGGAAAATTTAAAAAAATTCATAATATAACACAAGACTTAGAAAGTCACCTCATTAAAACCTTTAATACAAAATCGGAATACTACGTCTCAAAGTAGCCATCTTAAAACACGACTACAACACAAGAGGGATACATCCCTTACAATACAAAAGGAATTACTATCTAGTACAATGAACTTAAAGAAACTCTTAAACATAAAGGTCCTTGAATCTTTAAGGACACACCCGAACTTGGGAATAGTAAGCCAAGCTCATCACTTCTAGGAAAGTCCTTTAGCCACAACCACCTACACTTGGTGTAAAAAGATGAAGAAGAATGGTGTTAGTACAAGAATGCACTAAGTATGATAACCATGCAAAAACATGCTTTTTAAAAGGATATTTAGTTGGAAACCATGCATCATGCCTTTTTAGAGAAACTTCATGAATCTTTAACACATTAGGCACAATATAAACCACATACATCATCATACACATGGAAACAATTCATAATAGCACATAAAGCCACTTATAACATTTTAGGCACATTCAATGCATACAATACATTACCTTCCTCTTTATCTTAACTCCTTTCCACAAGCAACCCTTAGGGAATACTTTGTGCAATGTATCACCTTAAGGTTACCAAAGGTGAACATACATATAGCCTTCATCAATACAACCACATATATGCATAGAGTCATAAGCACACCATAAGATATAGTCTTCACATAGGAACCATCACCTAAGAAAACCCCCAAGTCACACTAGTGCAATGTGCAAGTAGCATTCCATAATACTACTCACACCAAGTGTTCCTAGGAAGCCACCATAGACTAGGCACATCATATTCAACAAGTCATAACATCTTCATTTAACATTAGACATTAGACCAACATACTTCATAACATCATATAAGGACTCATTCATTTACTACATCATGAGTCATAACCCATTTAGTTCATATCATAGGTAAACCACCCTCACAACCCCTTCACAAGCTCACTTGTACAATGTACACATGGAGTCCCATACCCCCAC
>JAJOOO010024935.1:0-15021 GCA_029582685.1 Solanum piurae | reverse complement strand
AATTTAATCCTACAAATAAAATACACAATTTAGCACAATCCATAAATTTTATGCTCATAAAGGACAAATATAAATAATAAATATGAGGAAATAATGATTAAAAATATGTATTTTTAGCCTCACATCAGTTTCTCAACTTTCGCGTCCGAATTTATTACCTGAAAACATGATAAAAACACATTAATACTAATACAAAATGGCCCTAGACACACACAACTCTTAAGTGAAATGCAATAAAAATACCGTAAACTCACGGTATATCAACACCCACAACTTAAATTCGTTGTTTGTCCTCAAGCGACACACTAAGACTCTAAATGACACTTGTATAGAAGCAAGCAAATCAAGCACAATCAATCACATGGCTCTCTACTCCGACTCTCTTTTTGGGTGCAAATCTTTTCTCTCAGACTCGACAAGCTAACTTGTGCAGATCAAAATATGACAAAGATAGACCAATCAACACACGACATACACTTTTTTACTATCACCAAGGTACCAACTCGCCGAAAATGTAACTAGTGCCCTTACTTCTAATGAAATCCCTTTTTTTCACACAATAAATATGATTTTGAGTACAAGGATTCATTCAACACTCACACTCAGAAGTAACTCAAAATCGTACAAGGATTCATTCAACACTCACACTCAGAAGTAACTCAAGTACAATTAGTGCTCAATACCATAGGCTTTCCCTTATTTTCACTACTTAGACTATCCAAACTAGTTTCTAGGATCACTATAGGACTTTCTTGGCTTGTAATGTAGGCTCAGGGTCAGGTGTGGTACATTTTGGTAGTCTTTAGTGACTTTCTTACCTCCTTGACATTACATTAGGATTTCTACCTCTTTTAGACCTATTTTTGACATCCTACCATTTTACCTTTTTTCCCTTGATTGTCTTCAACCATGGATGTGACTTTAGACTTTGTAGCACTTTATTTTTCACTTTCTTCTCTTCTTTTTTTTGCATTTTATTCTTTTCTTTAGCTTTCAACCCTTTTGTTCGCCTTCTTTTGCACAAAGTCACATCGTCTAATCTCTTTTCTTTTTCTCTTTTTTTTTCAACACCAAACTCTTTTCATACCCATTTTTCTTTCAGTTTCCTTTTTTCATGGCTACCCTCAACTTATGGATTTTCCATTGGTTGAGGTGCACAATACCCGATGTCGGATTAGGGCCAAGATTGAGGTCACTTTCTGCATTAGCCACCCTCAACTTAGGATTTTGGCCTAAGTCAAGGTGCACATGTCCAAGGAGGGACCGGGGCAAACACAATAGATTATGGGAAGGTGAGTTAGTGGTTTAGAAACAAATGGTCTAATTCAGGCTCAAAGCATTTCGATCAAAGGGAACATTAATTTCATTTGGTTTGATTCCTTTTAGGCAATTTGTGGACTTATCATAACAAGGGCCTATGATCACTTCCTAGCCTCTAGAGTAGATTGTCTTAGAAAGACTAACCAGGCGAGTTCTAGATTGGTACAAAAACTATTTGAACAATCAACTATTCTCACATACTCTTGGCACATAGTTTCATTATCAGATTATCAGATTACCCAGTTCAAGTTTTAGCTTAAGTCATGCCATCAAGTTGGTTCATTATCATGTCATACTCAAAGCCAACACATTCATATCATTCTAGCCTACAAATTTTAGAATATATCACAAAATTTGGACGGGTATCAATTTTTCTAAAATCTTTTGCCATCATGCTTCTACACATACAATCCTAACACATGCCGGTTCAACAAAATTAAGCAGTCTCTTGGGGGAAAAAAACATAGGCAAGAAAAACCCAAGAGAGGATTATGATTTGTGTTACTCAGACTTCACCCTATCACTCACAATCAATTTACCCCACCCCCAACAAAAATAGGTGCAATTGTCCCCAATGCACACAAAACCAGTAAAAAGTAAAGCATTTGGTGAAGCAAACTTGTGGTGCATAGCGTCGATGAACTATCAATAAGTGGGTGGGTCCGGTTTCCCAAAGCCTGCTGGAACAACACTCGGGTCACCCTCAGTAGTGCCCATATCATCTAGACTAGCACTATCAATAGTGCTATCAATCACTCTCACCACACCATTAGTGGTGCTCACATCATCCCTCTCAACAGTTGGAACCTCAACAACGGGCACAAAACTCAAAGCCCCAAGCGCACTCTCACGAACCTTTTGCTGGCATAACTAGTCATCTATAATAGAGGCTTTTCGAGCCTGTTCAGTCATTAGGTGCTCATACTTCTTTGCTCGGGCCTCCTCAATAGTGTCAGAATTGTAGCTGGAGCGGTGCCTCTTCCCACGAGCATTGGTGGGGTCGAGCTGTGCTATGTCCTCGCTGAATAAAGCTCTAAGTATTGTATGATCAACTAATACATTAGGTGCAGACTCTGGCTCATCTATGGGTGGCACAAGGATGGTATCAACGTCGGCCTGAAGACTGGTTAAATTGGTGTGGAAAGAAGACAGATCTGTAGTGGGAGCTGGTCGCTCGAGGACTCTCAACTCGAAGGTATCCAGGTGCTTATGAATGGCATGAACCTTCTGATCCACCATGGTCGCCATCCTCTTCTCCATCCTTACCTAAGACTTCGCAATGGACTTCTGCATCCATTGCTTCACATGATGGAGTAGTGTGGCCATTTTTGCCTATAATTTCAGAACTCGGGCCAAGGGCACAACAATGGCTCCTGAAGGTGGGGTGGCTCTGGATGAGCTAGGGGCCCGACTGGCAGCCTAAGATGGGGAACCTGGGGCATTATTAGTGTGGGCTGCAGGGGCAAGATCATCGCCTTGCATCTGCTCCACATCATCCGCTAAGTCTGCACCTAATGGTGGCACTGCAATCTGTGGACCACATCGCGGGGTAGAAAAATAGGCCTCATCTCGAATCAGGCCTATATCCAGGGTCCCCGATGCTTGAATTAATTTGTGACAATGCCAGATTAGCACTCCAGAGTCCCTGCATAGATGAAAGATGAGTCAAGGAAATGGGTAAGTGGTAGAAGTATTGAAAGCCCTCTCATGAATCTCTACCAATAACATGCGGGCAAATTCGATCTCGGGCCCCGCTACCAATGCTGCAACCATAACCGCTCTATCCCATGTAAGCACATTGTCAGCCTTAGTTGGTGACCGTTTGTTTCGTACCAGTAACCAAAAGAACTTGACTACTAAATTTAGGGCGGCCTTCTGAATACCTAAATGTGGTGCGGCAACCCACTCCGCACGCTCTCCATCCACAATAATGTACCTGTCCAACCAACGTAAGACAACTTCCCTCTATTCGGCATTATGCCTGAAGGCTCCACTCCTCACTATATCCCATCTGTAGTAAAATTCGGCCGTGTTGAGTGTCCAAGTGTGATCAGGACCAAGGACGTAGAGAAATCGGCTGATGGTGGTATGTGATATGTCCAGCGGAAAACCTCGGACCATAGAAGAAGTGAGAGTGTCATGGGATGTGGGCTTGGACCTCTGGTCGATCGAACCTCAGAGAATGGCAGCATAGGAGGCATATAACTCCCGCACAATGTCTTTACTATAAGTCCTGAGGTCTCGCTCCATCCAATAACACTTGTGAAGTTGAAAAAATTAGTGGTTGTCGGGAATAGTGTGTAAGATCCCTGTGAGGACTCTGCGCTCTTTAGTTATAAGCTGAGCCATCTTCTGTCTCTTATTCTGCATTCTAGCATCCCAGTAGATTTTCCATTTCCCCTCAACAAACCATCTGTTTGGCTCCTCGGCCACCAAATTAGGGTCGTAGTTTCGTGGCACCGGGACTTCTCCTGAACTAGTGGCCTCTTCAGACGAGGCATCTTGGCCATGTTAACCTGAGTCTGTGGCAGATCCAGAATCGGAGCCAGAAGCATGGGCGGGTTTAGAGCTGGAAGCAGGGGCAGTCTCTGAGCCGGAAGTAGAACCAGCCTCAGAAACTAAACAAGAACCAGCCAGTGACCAAATAGTGTGTTCTCCTTATTAGACTGGGAGACAGTGATTATGTCGGTGACCACTTGCCGGGATGTATTTCAGGTAGCCCGAGGTGTAGTAGGAGATGTCCTCGTGCCCGGTGGAACATATGTTGGATCCTTTTCCGCATTCGTTTCTTCATCAATCAGCCTAAAAGTAGGCGCCACATATTTTGATATTCCCCTTTCGGAGTAGGTAACTTGCTTATTAGGCGCCTTGGTACCGGCGGATGTCGAATTAGTACCAAAATAGACCCATAACACCCTCAAAAATATTTTAGAACTAAGAACGAACATAAACGAAAAACAAAAAAAATTCAGACAATGGCTTTAGTGGCCACCTACGGTGGGCATCTATGATCCGTATGCTGACCTACGGTTCGTGGGTCCCCTCCGTAGATCAGAGGTCCCAAAAAGTTGGGCCCTGATGGGAACCACGAATGTGCATAACGGACCGTAGATTGATCTACGCACCGTAGTCCACCTCCGTAGTTCCACACTTCATGCAATTTCCATGTTCCCCATCCACGGACCTGATCTACGGTACGTAGATTGACCTACGATCCATAGACGGGGTCTCGTGGGTTGAGTCTGTGCCAAGTATCAGATATACTTCAATTTGAAGCCCAATTTTACCAAATTCACCAATATCCTAGTCTAATCATGCATTTCTACATAAATTATGCTAGTACGTCGTTCTAAGGTTTCCCATTCTTCCATTATCAACATATATTGCATACAAGATTAGTTACCCTAGGTCAAAACTCGCATTTAGACTCTTATTTCACTGATTTTATACATTGTAACAACACACAATCATGATCTATCATCCCAAGGGTGATTCTAAGTCTATTGTATCATGTAATTTCATTGAATATCAACCCAAGGTCAAGACCCAATTCCAAACTTTCTATAGTCACCTAATCGAAATTCAAAGTGAAGGGAAAGTCAATTACCTTACAAGCAATGGGAATGGGGTGATTTGTGTGATTACTCTATGTTTTCAACACTACCACTCGTCTTTTTGCACCGAACCCAAACACCGAAACTTTAAAAAATGGGGGATGAGAGGACTTGATGAAAAAGAGAGTGATTTGGGAATGTGGGGTGATTAATGGTGGTATTATGGTAGTATGGAGTGATTGTAGAGATTGAAGGTGTTGAGAAACGGTTAGGAGGGAAATGAGGGTTCTGAGAATGACTTGAAAAAGAAATATTTTATTTAAAGAAATCCAGGTCGGGTCGGACGGACTAGGGTTTTGGACGCAGGAGTCCCCGTCTATGGTCCATGGGTTCATCTACGGTTTGTAGATGGGGACCGTAGATCACATTTATACTTAGACGATTTAGAAAACTTACCTGGGATCTGCGAATGCCATTCATGGTTCGTGGAATGAACCACGAACCGTCGATGGGGTCCGTAGACCTCTGCACCAGACCTTTTTTTGCATATTTTTCTTTTCTCTCCTGCGCATGTAGCAACCATTAGGCCTTTTTTTTACATTTTCTGGACCCTTATTAGACACGGACCCTATGCTATATCTTGCCAACACTAAAACAAAAATAAAACAACTATCTAAATGAGTACAAAGAAGCAACTAAACAAAGAAAACTACTAAACGGAAAACATGACCTATTGTTGGATTGATTTTACATCTTGCGTTGCCTTCCAAGCAGCGCTTGATTTAACATAGCGGCATGACGCATGCATCTTGATTACTCAGACTTCATCAAGATAGTAGGCCTCAACAACTTCTTGCACACTTTCCGTGTTTCCCAGATAGATCTTGATCCTTTGCACATTTACCATGAACCTTGTTCCTTCACTGTTCTCAAGATCAACCGCTTCATGGGGGAGCACTTTTGTGAGAAAAAATGGCTCGGTCCATTTGGACTTGAGTTTGCCCGGAAACAAGCGCAGCCTAGAATTGAATAGAAGCACAAGATCACCAACTACAAATTATCATTTTTCAATTCTTTGATCATGATACCTCTTCATCTTCCCTTAATACAAGGCTGAACTTTGATAAGCTTTTAGGCAAAACTCATCAAGCATATTGAAGTCATTCATTCTCTGATTAGATGTGGCGCCACAATTAAAATTTAGCTTCTTCATCGCCCACATAGCCTTATGCTCTAGCTCTACCGGTAAATGGAAAGACTTCCCATATACAAGTTGGTAAGGAGACATAACTATGGGAGTCTTGTATGCAGTGTGATAGGCCCATAGAGCATTATCAAGATTTCTTGACCAATCAGTTCTATTGGAATTCACAATCTTTGCCAAAATCTGTTTGATCTCTCTCCGTTGGACACTTCAACTTGCCCACTAGTCTGCAGATGGTAAGGAGTGGCTACATTGTGGCGGACACCATATTTCTCAAGTAGCGCCTTGAACAACTTATTACAAAAGTGGGAATCCCCATAAATGATAATCGCCCTCGGTGTACCAAATCTGGAGAAGATGTTCTTTTTCAAGAATGCGGTGACACTTTTACCTTCATTGTTGGGGAGCGCAACTGCTTCCACCCACTTCGATACATAATCAACCGCAACAAGAATATACTTCATCCCATGTGAAATCACAAATGGACCAATAAAATCAATACCCCATAGATCAAACAACTCTATCACCAATAGAGGATTCATAGGAAGCTCTTGTAACTTTGAAATCCCTCCTTCTCTTTGGCAACAGTCACAATACTTGGCGAAATCATGAGCATCTTGGTGGATGGTAGGCTAGTAGTACCCACACTGCAAAATCTTATGTGCAATCGGAATATCACTATGATTCCCACCAACATGCGATGAATGACACACCTCAAGTACACTCAACATCTCAACCTTGGGCATACAACAAAGAATAATACCATCAGCACAACTACGATACAAGTAAGGCTCATCCCAAAAGAATTTCTTCACATCATGCATAAACTTTTTCCTTTGGTGAAAAGAAAAATTCGGGGGCACCAAATTGCTTGCCAAATAATTAACAAAGTCTGCGAACGAAGGAGTCAGATCATGAGAAGCAGCCAATACCTGTTCATCTGGAAATCTGGGGCTATAGAAATTTGATTTTAGCCCGAATAATCATCAAGAAAACAATACCAACCCTTACCTACAAGTCTATCCAACATCTGATCCATGAATGGCATACGGAAATGGTCGATTTCTGTCCAAGCATTTAGCTTCCGGTAGTCCATGCAGACTCTCCATCCAGTCACGGGCCGCATCAGAAAAAGCTCATTTCTCTCATTAGGAACCACATTAATCCCACCTTTCTTGGGCACACATTGAACAGGAAATACCCTACATTATTTTTAATGGGATAGATAACTCTGACATCCAACCACTTGATGATCTCCTTTTTAACGACCTCTTGCATAGGCGGATTTAATCTTCTCTGGTGCTCAATACTAGGCTTGTGATCTGGCATGAGTTGGATTTTATGAGAAGAGATACTAGGAGGGATCCTAATAATGTCAGCAATAGTCCATCCAATAGCTCGCTTGAACCTCTTTAACATAGAAACCAAACACTCTACTTGTCGCCCATTCAAATCTACCCCAATGATGGCCGGTAAAGTATCATCTTTTCCCAATAATACGTACCTCAAATGTGATGGTAGAGCCTTAAGCTCCAATTTTGGCGCCTCTTCAACAGGCGATCTTGCGGGACGGTCAACACTGCACTAATCAGACCTCACCCACATATAATAGGACTCATACCCAACACATTATCAACTAAATTTCATATTTCAACCAACACAATAAGATTTCACTTTACAGGAACTTATATCGACTATCGCATGCGTACATTTTAAATCGAATAAGACAATTCTACCAAAACAAATTGAGCATATAATACTACTTAATGGATTGAAGCCCATATTCGATTTGTAAATTAAAGCTCAAAATTATCAACAGAATTTCAAAACCAACATGAATAGGAGCAGAAGTCGAGAAAATTAAAGAAATGGTGATAGGTTGACCAGGAATCAAAGAAAATGCACTCGTCGAACTTTAATAACACACGAAGGACTTACAATCACTCAACGTAAGAGAAAGGAGTAAACAAGATTTCAAGATCTCAAAGGGCTTCATTTTTTAAATTGAAAAGACTCTTGGTGTTTTTATACCAAGCACATTTAGTGAACTCGACTAACGTCGCCAAACGTGTTTGGAAAATTGTAAATTGGAGCTTAAGCTCGCTGGACATACCTGAACAAACACCAAATCTGAATGTTTATTGGTGTACTCGATAAAGTCCGCATAGTGCACTTCAACGGATATCCTTTTGCAGTTCTGATCGCTGATTTTGATAGTACAGTTTTCTACCTTTCAGGCTCAAAAGGTGGAAAAGAATGAGTCTGCACATTGCTTTCAGTGGATCGTCGTTTGCATGTTGGCTTGACTATGCTACCTTTTTTCAACGTTTCAACCTTTTATCAAACTGTACTCACAACACACTTTATTTGAAAGCAATAAAATGAAATTAAAGACTTGGGGATTTACGATCATGGCACGTCATAGTTCTTAATCTCAACAATCATTCTTGGGGTTTGGGATGGTATCACTATGCAATGTTCCCTTTTACCATGGATTAAAGATGAGTTGCAATTTGTCCCGACTAGGTCTCTAGCTGCTTGATAGAAACAAAATGAGAAGTCACCACCTAGTATAAGATGGAGAAGTCATTTTTTAATTCCCTCAACACTTTATCAGACCTTTGAATCTTATTGTAGATCCTTGCAAGAATATCTTCAATCCGGCTTCCTTGTGACGCATTTTGTTTTTTTGGGCGTGGACTATTATTGGTGGCACGTAACTATCATTTTTCATCTCTGTATCTCTCAAATTTTCACCCCTCAAGCCTTTTAAACCACTATATCTATCCTTGTTCCAACCTTGGTTCCGACCTTGTCATTGATAATTGGTGTGGGAACATCCTATTTTATGTCCTTAGTATTGAACTTCCTTTTTATATAATGCCTGAAATTTACCATCATCCAGGAAGTGCCCACTGTTGGTTCTAACCACATTTACCGAGTTAGTTCCATCTCCCATGAGATTTCTAAATAACAAATTGAGTTAGGTCATCATTTTGACCATGTTTTCATCTCTTTCATGGTCCTTCTTAATTTTTTCTTTTCTTAAACTGACTTGTAGAGTAGGTACTTGGTCCTCTGTGCCATGCTCGATTACCCTTAGTCATATCATCAAGCAACAATGCATTTATATCTTACGGTTGTCTCATTAATTCACGTGGACTATAATATTAGCCACACCTTTATTGACTGAATTAAGGGTGCAATAAAAGTATTGCAACAACAAATTGTCAGGAATGCCATGCGTTGGACATTAGACAAGCAACTTCTTGAACCTCATCTACATCTCATATAGATGTTGACCTTCAATATGCTTGAAATTTTTTATCTCGTCTTGAAGTTGAACCATCTTCGAGGGTGGAAAGATTTTCTCCAAGAAGTTTTCATTTATCTCTTCCCATAAAGTGATAGAGTCATTTGGTAACTTTGCCAGTCATCTTGTAGCCTCTCTCATTAAAGAGAACGGGAACAACCTCAACCTTAAAGACTCTTGAGAGATAATTTTGAACATGAAGGGTCCACATACCTCCGTGAAATTCCTAAGGTACTCATGGGGATTCTCATTAGCTAGGCCCCCAAAACTTCTTTCATCTTTAACAATTGAATGATAGTTCCGGTGATGTGAAACACAAGCCTCCCGGTTGTAGGAGGTATCCAAATTACTCCCATTGTTTGAATGAAATTCATGCACATATCATTCTGATTACCCATGTTGTCATTTTGATCATAGTGACTATCGTTGTCACTTTCGAGGTCACTCATTCTATAAACCTGCAAATCAGCCAACAACAACACCATACATCAAATTTACCACAAATGAACAAAATTATAATCTAATTTCTCAATTAGAATTCTTATACACCATTCCCATGTAGCTGCGCCATTTCTCATAATGCTCAAATTTCCTCCTTAAAACCAAATAAAAGATATAGCGGTCATATTCAATAAAAATTCAACGAAGAGTAGGGGTCGAATCCAATAGAGAATGATATATCGTGGAGAATTCCTATAAATAAATTTAGACTTTATGATACATTCATTTGTAATAGTAAGAACATGTGGATGGATACTTCTACTAAGTTTATATAAGGCTTTGATTATTAATTATTGCAATTAACTAAAATGTTAAAGAATTCTAGAGTTAACAAGCAATCTAGCGGTGCAGGGATTGGAAATCGATGCCACATAGGGGTAATTGTGCTGATCTATAGTGATGAATATGCATGAATAGGCTAAGTCATATTAATTGACGGTAATCATATTTCGATACCAAAATATCTATGCATATAATCTCCTTTCGATCTACTCTAAATGCCAACCTAAACAACCCAATATGTAGTTTACAGTGAATAAATATGATTTAGATAGCTAATTCGTAGAACTACAACTCTTATGTTTATGTAAAACTCTAATTTAGCTGTTATGGATTAGAAATATGGGACGCAACATAGGGCCAGTTCTGTCCAGATTTCGGAATTTGAAATCCTGTATGGTCAACTGTTAGTGTTCTGAATATATCTTTTTGTAAAAAATATATTTTGCGGTGATTATTATTTGTTTGCAACCCTAAGATATTTATATACATCTTTCATGAAGTTTATAAAGTCTAGTTTTGCATTTTTCCATTTCAAATCTAAGTTGCGAAATGAGGTACTAGGCTGGCTAGAATCACTGTTTTGGGAGCATAGTCGTATTTGTACAGGCTAAGCTTACTTGTGATGATAATCCTGTTTTACAGGCTAAGCTTACTCGTGAACAAGCTGAGGACTTTGAAACTTTGGTTGGTCTACCGTCTGAACTCGCAAAGTTGTGTTGGACTCTTTCTTTGCTAAAGCACTGAGGTTTGTGTATAAACATGTACTTGCACTCTTTTAAATGATGGTATATCTGAAAGTTGATGTTGGTACCTTGGTTACCTCTTGTAACTTTGCATTGTCGTGTTGGTATCCTTTAAGACATTAAAGATGCTTGTGTAACTCACCCACTTGTACAGATTGTTTGATCACTTGGCACTCTTGTTGGGACCCTGTCCTTCTTGTGGCTGTGACTCTGTCATTATTGTCATGCCTCTTGATTCGGATCATTTTTCATCTTGACTCTGGATTTTTAGTCTGTCTTAAGAATGGAAGTTGTCCATTTTAAGTACGAACTAGAAAGCCATTTTTAATATGGTTCTTGTTTCTCTTGATTATTGGATTTTGACCCTTGTTGATACAGGGTGTCGGCCCTTCTTGATACCTTCTTGTACTTGGTGTGACGACATGATGTATATATTGGACAAGCCTTGTTGGTGAATCTCTTGGAAAATGGTGCTATGAGCATTCTTCACATTTGGATCTTTAAATATCGAACTTGATACTCTTTATATATTGTTAACTTGATTTACTTATTATGGTCAATTATGTTGCCCATGAATTGAGAAAGGTAACTTGGTGAATCTGAGGGCTCCGAACCTATAATTTTTGCACCACTAAGCTATATGCTTAGCGATAGTTGTTTCTATCGTAGGGAATGTTCGAGAGGATGCATGAAGCTGGCCATTAGAGATGAAGATTTTGAGAGCCTTAAGGAAGATCACATTTGCATATAGGCATCTATATTTTGTATAAACCTTAGGACTTGTACATGATCTATGTGTTGTATATTTACATGAAATTTTGAGGACTAATTTAATCATGTCACCATGGGTTGTAATATAAGTATGTCTATATGTTTTGTTCTTTTCGGGTGTGTAAACACAAGTCTTGTAATATACGAAATTTACTATTAGTTTTGAATGTTTGTGTGAAGCATGAACCAGTTGATTTCGATACTCGGAAATTGGTAATATTCTTGTTATCTCATCCTTAAGTGTGAGGATAATTTATGCATGAAAAGCTCGTCAGTTATTTGCTTAAATTATTCTGGGAGAGTTTTTTTCCGTCATAAGTTAAATTCCGCGCCATGTCAATTTTAATAGCAAATAAATGTTTAAATGGGCAGGATGTATATCCTTAATTAAATTATTCGTTATGAACCTTATCCCTCTACTAGATTAAACTCAATGCGCCCTTCGTTAATCTCTTTTAAATGTCGCAAGTATTAAATTAGATTTCTTGTTTAAGTGGTGGTATCCTTTCGAAAGGGTCGCCACAACAATGATCATCACAAGAAACTCAATTCGATACTAGGCTAGTCGTAACGAGATGCAAAGAGTTCACATATTGTCTATGCAACTTCATTTGGCCTCATCATAGCCGTGCATTCATGTTCGTTCGATTGAGAGCACTATTCAAGTCATCGGTATTGATCGGAACCGAGACTTAAATTTTGCAAAAGAACAGCCACATTCAACACACGGGAGGTGGCAAAAAATGTACTGCTATCAGCTCCTCCTAATGTACTGCTATCAGCTCCTCGTCGGTCTCTACATCCGACTCGTAATATGTTGTGCCACTCCTCGTTACATCACCGGTGGTAGCTGGAGGAATCCCCGAGGTCTCAGGAACATCCTCATCATCGGTACTCCACATCAATGAGGTGAAGTCGGTAGACTTCAAATAGTCTACATCTTTCCTCAAATCTGTTACTTCGGCTTTCAAAGACGAAACCTCGGATGTCTTTCCCTGTCTTCTCTCACAAGCAATGACTCTAGTAGCTAGATCATCAACAAAGTCCTTAAGGGGGGGTTAGTGCAGCCAATATAGCACTATCGATCATCCCTCGAATGGATCTCCCCAACCTAGTCTCTCTCACATCCGCTTAATAGGCCAGCTGTCCCATCTTCAAGTTCATGGCCTAGGTAATCCTGGTAGGCTGGGAGGAGGAAGAAACACCTGGGACCTATGACGAAGAAGATGGAGCGGATATATGTGAAGACTCAGAGGCCGGAGTAGGCGAAGGTGCCTCTGCTGGTAATGAGTCAACATCAACTTCCGGGGAAATATCTGCCTGAGTTGCTCTCCTCCTGTCAACCTTCTCTCGTGTGAACTCAACCTTAATACACCGGATGTCAATGGAGGAATATGGGGTAACCTCAATATCCTTCGTAGTATCCCGAGGTGCTCCAGCACGCTGGCACAACTCTGTGATCAAGACTGGGAATGGAAGAGAAGTCAGCTTCTGCTTGGCCCTTATGGCCATCTCTTGTGAAATCAGCAGCCCCAGTTCGATGCGCCTCCTGGACATGATAGAACCAAGGCAAGATGCCTTAGGATGGTGCAATATGGACTCATTCTAGGAAGGCATGATGCTGATGCTGATGAGACAAAACTGGAACCTGGCAGCGATGTTTAAGTCCCCCTTCTCAATAGGTGCCCCTGCATCCATCCACCTCAGAGTGGTATCAGAAATAAGAGGAGCCAGCCAACCCTTCAATTCATCTAGGGATTGAAAAATAGGCAACCCTTCGTAGGGAAGTGCAGAGTGCAGCGGTCTACCCAATACAATGTTAATATATTCGTTGTGGCACTCAACTTCCTTGCCTCTAACATGACCGACCTTACTGGTCTAAATTCGCTTCCTTTCTTCTTGTTCTTGGGCACCAACTCCCCATAAGTTGTGTAAAATTCCTAACCCAAGAAAGAATGTAAGGGCCTTGGGGCCTTGTGAACTGCTCAAACTCATGGTATCGGAGGGTTTCAATCACATCGGGATGCTTGCCTTCCAGGCCCTCCGTAGATAATATCTTCTCCTCTAGGATAGTCCGTACCCTGTTACCTTTCAGTCTGTTCAGTAGTCTAGGAGGAATGTAGATAGGTATTGCAGCAGCCACTGGAGGTGTCTGCACTGACACGAAGTCTGTTGCCGGTGGAGTGGAAATTGAGGGAATATTGGTGGATGCGTACTGAGATCTGGCCCGGAGTTCATCCCTTCGGTTTATCAGAGGCTGCTCATCTTCTAGTTCTGAAAAATTATCCTAGGTTTCAATAGCTATTCCTTTTCTATCTATATGCTTTTCCCTTTTGCCTTTATCTTTCGGTTGGAGTTCTTCTCCTCTCCTCTTTGGAGGATTTGACCCCCCCCCCTCGTTTATATTTATGCCTTGTTGATTAGTTCACAAATTGGACTCATTTAGGGCTATAGTTTAATAGAAAATATGTCCTTCAATTCTTATTTTATCTGAATATCTGATGAAAACCTTCAAGTTTCAGGTATTTGAAGTTTAAAGGAATGTATGGACACTACTTCGCAAAAAGTAATGAAAAGGCTGAAAAGAACAAGAAAATAAAGGCTTGAGGATCACCGAGTTCACTTGGCGAATCACCGAAGGGTCTTACTTTACTTTTTGTTCCAGTATGCTTAGCCCTGAAGGAAAGGATCAAATCGACTGAAAAAGGGAGAAGTCGGCGCAACGCCGAGAAGGTCCGCTAAGCAATACTATGTCGCCCAATGACCCAGAACACGATGATGCCGAAGGATGGTACAGGACGGCGATGAACTACACTAAAGGGTGAATCGCCGACTTGATCGACGATTCCGACTAATGTCATCGAATGATCCGCCGCAGCACCTATTTTTGAAAACTATAAATACTCATTTAGAGTTATAGCTTATTATCAAATTTTAGAAAGAGATTTTTTTGGAGTGTCAACTTTTAGTATCATATTTTTATTGAGTACTTTTATTTTACTCTCAAGTTTGTAAGGGTTTGAAGACTTGAAGAAGAAAAGGGTTTTGACCTCTTTCAATTTGGAAGTGGGTCTCTTGAATTCTTCCTTCTTTGCCCAAATCAAGACTTATTTCTTTATACCCATTTGATTTCAACATCATTAAAGGTATAAATTTCTATCTCTTGATGTGTGGCTAAAAACCCCTATTCTTGGGGTGTCATTTAGCAAATATGTGTTGATATTATTGTTGGGTATTTCTTGCTGATAGGTTAGATGTATTTAAATGGTGATTTCACCTAGTGGTTGTGGTTTAATTTAATGGGTTTGTAGTTGCAAATACAAACCCACCCAT
>JAJOOO010024934.1:0-12297 GCA_029582685.1 Solanum piurae | reverse complement strand
GTATTAAAATCATGAAGAATACATTTATAATACATATTGCAAACCCCACTCCCTTTTTAATGATATCAACTAAAATAATTTAGGTAACACACTTATAATACATTTATAATACATGCACAATACATTTTTAATACATATTGCAAACATTACTCATGTTCTTAGTGATACAAACCGAAAATAATTTATAAGACACTTATAATAGATGTTTTATTCATGAATAATACATTTATAATACATATTGCACGCTTCACTTCTTTCTTACAGATACCAACAAGAATAATTTAGGTAACACACTAATAATACATTTATAAGACAAGCACAATACATTTTTAATACATATTGCAACCGTCACTCATTTTATTAGTGATACAAATCAAAATAATTATAAGACACATGTAATATAAGTTTTATTCAAGAACAATACATTTATAGTAATACATATTGCAAACTTCACTCTCTTGTTAGTGATACTAATCAAATGATTTAGGTAACACACTTATAATACATGCACACTACATTTTTAATACATATTGCAAACATCACTAAGTCATGTTCTTAGTGATTGATACAAACCAAAATAATTTATAAGACACATATAATACTTGTTTTATTCATGAATAATACAAGTTTAATTCAGTCTATAGATTATTGTCTTGTCTTTCGTTACTTACACTTTTCATTCATTCTTAGTTCTCTCTTCTAATTCAATTTTAATACAGTGTAATACACTTCTAATGCAAATTTAATTCATTTTGCACTTTATTGGTTGTTTTGTTACTATTGAATTACTTGTTTAATTCATTATTGATACAAGTTTAATTTACTCTATAGATCAACGCCTGGTCATTCATTAGTTATCTTTTTTATTCATGATTAATTCTCTCTTCTAATTCAACTTTCATATTTGTGTAATACACTTTTAATACAAGTTTAATTCATTTTACAGTTTATTGGTTGATTTGTTACGATTAGATTACTTGTTTAATTCATTATTGATACAAAGTTTATTCAATTTACAAATAATAAGATGCTCTTTTGTTTGCCACATTTTGCATACTCCATAATATCTGATAATATTGAATCATTAATGTCAAAGAGAAACCAAACTAAAGATGTTGGCAGTTTCACCACAACTTATTCTACTTAATTGTTTCTCTTTCTTTTGAGAGATTGAATAAGAGCTCATAAAAAAAGTGTGTAGAGAGTAAGAAAGGAAGAAAAAGTGTGCGCGAGAGAGAAAAGAAAAAGAGCGAAGGAGAGAGAAAAAAAGAGAGCGAGAGAGACAATTTAATAAAATACATAGTATTGTTATATATTGCTATAAATGGTAATAATTAAAAAGTATATTTAAAATAAATAATTATTTTTTAAAAGGGATCCACTTAAGTAATTAATCCAATGTATATACATAGTTTTCACTTAGGCCCGTTGGACCATGCGATATGAAATCATGATTTTAAATTATGATATGAAATCATGATTTCAAATCATGAGATGAAGTTAATGTTTTGTTTAGACATGAGATTTAAGGTTTTTATATTGTATATTTTCTCATAAACACAGAAACCTTATAAGTTGTAAAACTATAAAAATTGTCTCAATTCTGTATACAATCTTACAAAATAAATAAATAAATAAATAAAATTAAAATCGCATAGGGCACTATCACAAAATTATTCTAAAAAATAAGATTTATTGATCAAACCTTAAATCATAAAATAAAATAAATTGAACATAAGTTGTAGTGTTCAAGTTGTTAGTATCTAAGTAAGTGTCTTTTCAATTAATGTGTAGTGGTTAGTCTTGTCCACTCAATATAATTTTTTTTCATTAAACATTAGTTTGAATGAAATAGTAATAAATTTGATAAAAAAATAATAAATTTGGTGAATATATCGCACTATGAAATCACGATAAAAAATTATGAGATGAAATCTGTGTTTGGACATGCGATTTCATACTGATTTCATTACTAACGATTTAATTTATTTCATATGTAAATAAAATTTATAATTCATATCATTACTTTTTAAACCATTTATATTACATATAATGATTATTCTCACAAACGAATTTATTAATGCTTCAAATAAATTTCAACTCTACTATTTATATTCATCAATTAATTAATTTTTTATCAAATATATTTATCAATCAAATTGACCAACAAATGGTTCAAACTAACAATGTTGATTCATTTCTCAATCCTATGAACAAGAAATGCAAGTTCAACATGAGAAGATTGTTCGTACTATGTTGTTCGTTGGAAGATTATATTAAATAGTAGTACACAAAAAACTTATGTTTAATTTATTTTTATTGAATTAAAACTTGATCAATAAATATTGTATTTCTTAAGAATATCTTTGTGATAGTTGTTATGCAATTTTATAAACTTGTGCTTATTTGATAAGATTGTATAAAGAATTGAGACAATTATAATAGTTTTACAACTTATGGGGTTTTTATAATTATGAGAAAACATATAACATAAAAAATTAAATCGCATGTCCAAAACAAAACTTCAACTTCATCTCATGATTTAAAATTATGATTTCATATCACATGACCAAACGGGCCTCTACTATATATAACTAATTAATATTTTCAAAGAGTTCAACACATGGTATAGGGTATAGACATGATGCATGTTCAAATGTGCCAAAATATATAATTCAGGTGCACATGCAAAATCAAATGTTATCATTCATTATTTTGTATTGTTATCTATTACTCCACCATTAAACTATCAACAACTTAGCAAAGTAGATGAATAAAAAAATGGAAGTACTACTAATTCATACATTGAAATATCATAATCTTTTGGAATAGAACATAAAAATACTCTACTCTCCATTAGTAAGAGATTTTAATTATCATTTTTAAAATTTGGTTCTTGTTTTGTACAAATAAGTGAGTTTATAACTATAATCTTTTCTCTCTCATTGGTATATTTATCTCCCTCTTCAATCATAAGTTTCTTCCTACGTATACATTCAATTTGTTTTCATGATTCTACTTCCTTGTTTCAATTTAAGAGGTCTTTTAATATAGTTTGTCACATATTCTTATAACTTTGTTTTTTTATGTTGTATTATTATTACAGGTGGTTTCCAATAAAAAATTTGAACATTTTACTTTGAAGTTCAAATTTGAATTTTGATAATTCAATTTAATTAGATAGTTATTCCAAAAACAACATAGGAGAAGTTCTATTTTACCTTAACTCATAATCTACCCTACATGTTGCATTTTCTTCCATTGTGTGACATGTTTCACATCAACAATATTTTGAAATAATGTTAAAACAAAGAAAATCACACTCACTCGTAGAATAACACTAAGTTTATTGTTATTGTTAAGTAAATGAAGAAAGGGTAAGAAGAAACAAAAATATTAATCGACAACAATACAAATAATCATATAAAAAAAAGACTATATGCAACCTGCACAAAACAAGACATAGCAACTAAACTGAAAAAATATATTATGTGTGAGGCACATCAAATCATACTTATGTGAAACATTATTTGATTGATAAATGGAACCAAAGGAGATCCATTTGCCAAGCTGACAAAGCCACAAAGGGACATCTTAATCCGTCATTATTTTTTTGGTTTACTCTTCTTCAAAATATTTTGTTTTTCTATTTTATTGCATGTTTTTTCTCTCTAATTAATATTTTCCTCAACCAAATCTTTCGGAAATTTATTTAGCTGATATAATTAGGTTATGTTTTTTTATGTAGTAAATTTCGATTTATGTTTTTGTGACCAATCTATAAGTTTTCAGTTTAATATTTTGATATTATTTTTTCTATTCTAGGTTAGTTATCGACATTATCATAAATAGTTGTTTGAACTTAATTGTCAATTTATAAAACTAAGATATAATTTATTTATTTATTTATTTTCATTTCGTCCCTAAAAATTAATTTATTTTGAATTTGTAAATAAAAATTGTAAAGTTGCAAAAAAAAAGTCTCATAAGAAGTAAATTAATAAAATTATAATTTCATTTATGATTTCTTAAGAAACGTGTAAAAAGAACAATAGAAAAACAAAATTAGTGTCCTAAGAGCCTGTTTGACATTGCTACTAAAAACAACTTATTTTAGAAGCGCTTTTTAAAAACGATTTTTCAAAATAATACTTTTAAAAAATAATAATTTGTATTTGGGTAATTAATTTGAAGTGCCCTTTATAATCAGAGGGAGTGACTACAAACTCCTCTCAACTCTCAAGAACTTGTGTCAATCTTTTGCAGCTCCATCTATGTGAAATTGGTGGGTTTCTTCCCCTTCTTTTTCTTATTTTTCATGTTGTTTTTCGTTGTTACTTCCATATTTTTTGTGTTCTTATCTTTTTCGATTTTTTGCATTTTGGTGAGTTCTTTCTATCTTCTTCTTCCTTTGTTCCGCTGAGAAACATAGAAATACGAAATGCATATATGCAATAAATTGTTCGATTATAGAGAATATGAAGAACAAATCTTGAATATAAAAAAAATAGATTTTGCATGTAGATCTTCGGGAATGTTTAACTAAGTACTCAGGTTTTGTTGATTTTTCATTCAATCGTGTGTTCAAAGTTTTGAGTGTGGTTTGGTTTTGTAGCTTTCATCATTGCTCTGATTGAATTCTTGTTTTCTCCTTCTTGGTTCTCAATTTGAGTTGATGTCAATATTTACCTTTGCTCTCTACTGTACCGTGGGTATTTGATAGTATGTCTAAATCAACTTTGCCCCTTCTTTAATTGTACATTTATAGAAATTTTTACTCAAACTTCATGTTTATTGCAATTAATTGTTGGTCTAGAAAATTTTGATATTCTCTATTTAAAAGTTTATCCGGAAAAGAATAGTAGATCTAGAATAATAATACGTTTGCATACTGAGTTTTTGAGCAAACTGAGTTGTATTACCACTATTCTTTTTCGGATAACCACGAAGTTTATTAAACTCTAATGCCACATGCTCTTTAAAATCAAAAGCTTATTCTATTTCATCAGCAAAATTTTCTGACAAATCAATTGGTTTGGCACTAAATTCAGAAAAC
Source organism: Solanum piurae (assembly GCA_029582685.1). NCBI lineage: Eukaryota > Viridiplantae > Streptophyta > Magnoliopsida > Solanales > Solanaceae > Solanum > Solanum piurae. The sequence continues at coordinate 7,241 of JAJOOO010024934.1, read as the reverse complement.
TTTTTATTAAGAAGTTCTTCTAAATCAAAAAGAGGTTTAAAGACAAAATACTGAATCTCAGGAGGTCTTTGTACATTAGCTGAAAGTTCTGTTACCTGTTTAGAGGTAGAAGCCTTTTCCGGGTTTAAATCGGTTTTTATCTAAATTATCAAAGAAGTTAGTTCGTCTAATTTTTTATCTAGGGAACTAATATGTTCACCCAAAAACTTTACATAAAGTCCCAAATAATTATTTTGAGAAATTAAATTATTGATTTCATTAATGCTGACTGTCGCAGCATCTTCTTCAATAAATTTTTGAAAGGCAGTAAAAGTAATATCAGTATTATTTGGTAAAATAAATAATGCCCGAGGAGGATAAATAGATTTAACAATATTACCAGATTTATCTTTATAAAATCGCTCAAGAACGTTTATGAATAAAGGTAAATAAGTGGTTATAAACCAAGGTACAAAGAACATAACATGATTATGTAACGCACAATTTTCATAAAATTCTTGAGAAATATTATTTAAATCGTCGGCACTATAAGTGTCAAAACACCAAGTTTTAAATTGGTTCCATTTATCACTTGAAAATTGATTTTGAATATATTTTCGGGCCAGTGAACCTGGACTAAAATCTATTTGGTGTGTGTCCATCATCAGGTATCGTTAAGGTTGAAATCCATTTCGGATGCAGAAGGAATATCCTTATCAGAGATATCAAAAGACTTATCATTTACTCGAACTATATTTAAACAAGGATCACTTTTAATTTTATTTTTATCAGCAGATATAACAGATGATAATGTATGTAAAGAAGCGGCACGATTACGAGCTGGACCATATAATGGTTCAATTGGTGAAATATGCTGAATAGCCAGAGATCTTCTTTCAGAAAATGAATGTCTATTATAAGGAACACTTTTTTCATCAAACTGTATGCAAATCTTACCATCAGAATTCTGAGTAATATGAGAATATTCAGAATTAGTTACTGCGTCGATTAGTTGAGCAGGAGGTATTACAGACTCTAATGTCCAAGTAGTAGGAAAATTAATTTCTTCCCATTTAATAGGTCTTCTAGTAGTGACCTTAGATTTGACAAAATTAGTTTCTACCAAAATAGTTTGATCTGATGTATCATATAATTTACATCGAGGATTCAAAGTAGCAAGTAATTTATAATATATGCGATATGACAAACAAATCAATTTAGATACAAGTGCATAATTATATCCATGTGTTTTAACATTCAAGGTTAAAGCATCTAATATATTAGAATCACTCAGAGATAACTGCAAATTAGGCTGAGTATTAAAATATACTGGACCATAAGCAACAGTGGATTCTATTGAACCCATTAAGGATTATCAAAAGTTAAAATTTCTCGCATCGCGAAGAGCAGCTAAGAGTGTTTCAGGTAACCCTTTAAGAGTTAAAGGCTTAAAAGCAATTTGTAACATAACAATGTGTAAGAACTTGTATTGATTTTTATAAACTTCAATATCTCGTTTATTCAATAAACGAATAGTCTGTTCGGAAGAATTTAACGTCAGAGATTGTTCAGTTGTTTTAACAAGCTGTTTATTAGAGATTTTATCAAACCAACTATAATCATAAATGGTTTTTATATCAACTTTCGAAATAGTCCATTTGTTTAACAAATCAAGGTTTTGAGGTATATCTACCTCTTCTAATCGGGTACTTTTAGTACTAGTATCTCCTAGATCCATGATCAAGAGAATATATATCTATGCCGAAATACTTCACATCAATCTCATAATTACCATGAAATTTTCTAGGCTCTGATATCAACGAAACCAAGATCTCCAAAGACGGGAGATAGTCCGCGCGGTCATCTTCAATCTAGCTTGTTAACATCCGAATTCAAAGAAGAAATCTGAATCGAAATACATACAAATTTTTATATAGTTTAATGATTGTATGGAAGGATCTAATCATTTTACCCAAGCAAGGGTCTGTCGAGATTCAAATACGTATTGTTAGTGAGCCCATGTGTCTAGCAGTTCTAACCGGGTATAAATCGCCCTTTTATCTCCTTAGCGGGCTGAGACAACGGCTGGCCAGACGGAGTCACTAAGACAAAGCCACTAACTTGTTGTATTGAATCTGACTGTACCACCATCTCGGAACCAAGTCAAGAAACCATATATAAATTTATATATATTTAGATAAAGTCTACATCTTTCATGATAAATATAAATTCGAAGCTAGCTTTCCGGCATATATATAATTCTTTAGCCGGACATAGTCACGGCTTAGATCGAAGGTCAAGTAAAATAAATAAGAGGAAAATAATAAGAAAATACCTTATCGTTACCAAACAACACTCTTTATTAATAACTCCAGCCAAAGTCCGGCAAGCTTACACAAACTTTAACAAAAGAAGAAACTAAGAGAGAAACTAAAAGAGAGAAGGTGGTTCTAAAACCTGCCTCTCTAGAAATGAACGACAAGCTTATTTATAGAAAGAAAATAAAACAAGGAGCATCTTTGTACAGTAGTACTGGGTCCCATCTGTCCCCTAAACAGTGTATCTACTGTTGAATAACATTATATCTACTGTTGATAGATGCCTTCTTGATAAGATAACCTTTTACATCTTATCTTTCTTTTTCAATTCTCTAAGGAAATTTTCCGCTTTAGACAACATATCTTCTGACACGGTTTTCTCCGATTCACAAGGATGTGCCTCTTGAGCATCATCTGCGACATCATCACTCGTTTCACTCCTCATCGAGGTGTCTGATTTTTCATAGTGAGTGATATTGAGAAGTAGATTCTTTCTGACTTCTTCCAAATACTCCTTTATCATTTCTTCTTTATTTCCATCTTGAATGGAAATTCTCCTGGCAATATGCTTGATGGAGTTGTCAGCAACAATTTTTTTGTGAGGTATAGTACCATAATCTTGGATTTTTTGAGAAATAGAGTCCAATAATTTTTGACCATATAACGATTTAGTCTTGGAATCCTTCTTCATTAATTTATCCCAAAAATTATTATCATAAGTCCGATATAAACACGGAATTTGTTCTTCGATAAAACCTACTTCTGGAGTCCATTTATGGATCCATGGAATCGAGAATTCTATGAAGAAATAAATTTGTTCAATTTGTTCCATATAACAAATATGATCTGAGTGGTATAAATCATTAAGATCTGGTGAAACCTTTATCCATTCTTTATATAATTTTAGGAAGGGATCTGGCAAGATTTTAATAGTCGAACCGTGGTAAGACCACAAATTTAAAAACCAGTTTTGGATTGATTCTGCAAATATCTTTGCACATATTTTAACAAATCAAGTATGCTTGTGTCTGTCATTATTACAATGGAGGGCTTTATCAAAAGCCTTAATATAGTCTCAATATGTGAAACTCATTGCGACTTTGTTTAGGCTGATCTGTCTTTCCTTCATGGTGGAAATACCCCAATCTTCAGCATATATGATCTGTTTAATTATTATTTTTGAGAATTTATACACATTCTCACTGGTATTGTAGCCAGAAAAGTGTTGAAATTCAACACTCCCAGTATTTACCAAAATTATTTCGTAATATGATCGGGTTTTGTATGACTCACCCGGGAAATATAAACCATTTACTAGGTACCTTTGAAATATCTTCCAAGGTTCTCCCTTTCTCTGAATTTCAGAGTTTTCTAGCAGAAATATCATTTCTTTCTTTGCTACCTTTTCATAAGACTTGATATCATAATTGTCTTCTTTCGCTATAGATGCAAAAGTATCATTTTGCTTCTTTTCAGATAAGTATGCATGTAGCTGTGCGTATAACGGACTGCTTTCTGAAATATCATCTAGATGTACTGACGATGATGCCGTACTTTGAGGGATTTTAGAGTTTATCAAACTCATTCCTCTTTTTTGTAATATAATAGGAGAATTGGAAGATGATCCATATGACGATGATCCTTGGGACGATCTTCCCCTTTCTCTAGTATACTACCTTTTCCTCTTGCCTTGGTTATCCAATGAGGATCCATCCTGCAAACAAAACATTTTGTCTTAATCATTATAAAGATCATAAAAATTATAATAATTTTGATAGTAATAGTTTTGATCATCAAAATCGATGACTTCTTCACAATTATAAATAGTGAAGATATCCATCATCATACTATCGATGATTTTTCAGCAAATTACTTCCTTCATATCTCGATTGAGTGGAAGGACCTTTAATATAGTAATTAAAGTTTTATCAGTTAAAAAGGGAGAAAGAGTAAGGGAATTCATTATGATGTTAAATATTCTCTGGATAAGAAATCTGGGAGAGAGTTATCACTTCCCCTTTTATAATGGATTTCAAAATCAAAATGAGCTAATTGTGCCTGCCACCTGACGAATATTAATTTAGATGCATCGTGTTTGAAGTCTTTATCAAATATGTATTTAACCGATTGCGCATCTGTTTTTATCAAAAAAAATTGATTATATAAATCATCCTGAAATTTTAGAACACATTTAACGATGGTTAACATTTCATGCGCCACCGTCGCATATTTTTTCTGAGCATCGCTCCATTTTCCTGAATGAAATCTAATCAGATATTCAATTTTATCATGAGGATTAATTTGTTTTTAAATTCCTCCATAACTAGTATTAGACGCATCAGTCTCAACTATCTTCTGCCAAGTAGGATTAGCAAGAGTTAGACATGGCAAAGATTGAACACGAAGTTTAATATTTTTTACCAAGGTAGTAAGATTATCAGTCCATGGTGACTTATGATCCTTTTTTAACCTGTCATATAACGGGGTTAAATCTCGGGATAGATTTTTGTAAAAAGGGGAAATATAATTTAAACTTCCCAAGAATCTTTGTAATTGCGTCCTATTTGTAATAACATCAGGAAATTTAGATGCAAACTCAACAGACCTTTGAATGTGGGTTACCTTCCCCTGACAAATAAGATGTCCTAGAAATTTGACACTTGTTTGGAATAAACTCATTTTTGATTTAGAAATCACCAAACCATTGTGTATAACAATTTTCTTTAAAATGTCTAAATGCTTAATATGCATTTCAAGAGTCTTTGAATAAATCAAAATATCATCAATATAAACAATGATGAAGTCTAAATAAGGGTTGAAAATATCATTCATAATTTTCTGGAATTCAGAAGGGGCATTTTTCAAGCCAAATGGCAGGACATTCCATTCATATTGTCCAAACGGGACATTAAAAGCCGTTCTATAAGAATGCTCTTTAAATATTTGGATTTTCCAATATCCTGACTTTTAATCAAATTTTAAAAATATATTGGCGTCATATAATCTTGACAATAAATCATTTTTATTTGGAATAGGATACCTAATCCATTTTAAATATTTATTTAAAGGTTTGTAATTTATAACTAACCTGGGGACACCACGTTCTTTCTCTACTGCATTATTGACATAGAATGCAGTGCAAGACCAAGGGGATTTAGAAGGTTTAATTAAATCCTTTTGTAATAAATTATCAATTTTCCTTTTGCAGAATTTGACTAATTTGGTGTTCATCTGGCAAGGACGAGACTTTGTAGGAATATTATCCTCAGAGAAACTATCTTCATATGGAAGAGTGACAATATGCTTTTTCCGATTCCAAAAAAGCACTAGGGTGATCAACACAAATATCAACAGTCAATTGTTCGGAAATTAATTTAATTTTTTCTCGTACTTTAGTGGATTTTAAAGTATCATCATGCTAAATATTTCGAGTTGTAAAGAATCAACATGCTTTTGTTTCATATTAATCAAAGCATTAATATCACGAGAAATAGGATCAGTGATGAAAGTATAACTAATATCCTGATCTTTATATGTAGCAGAGAAGTCTTTAGCAGTTATGCTGGTAAACGGATAAATAGCATTTATGAAAGGTGTTCCAAGTATAATTGGAGGGTATAACTGATCTTTAACCAAAAAGAAGAAATGCGGAATGCAAATTTTATTTTGGCAAATACGCGTGTTAGGCAATTTATACGTTATATCTAAAACATGTCTGGTTGCAGATTTAACCATGTGAGTTGTTTTCTCAAAATATTTAGTAGGCACAAGACCTTCTTGAATACAACTAACATCTGCTCCGCTGTCAATCATAGCAATATCAGTTATAGAAAAAGTATTATCAATTAATATGGTTCATTTAACATACCATTTATGAGCAGTAACAATTTGCATCATTCCCAAAAACATACCTTGTTTGGGATCAAGATTGAAAGATTTTGCAAGAGTATTTTCTTCAGCAACAATATTTTTTCCTTTGTTATGAACAGATTCAATTTTAGTAATATGATGATCACAAATCATTTGATTTTGTTTAAGAGATTTAATCTCTTCTTTCAATTATTCAATTTTCCTTTTAATTCATCAAACGAAGAATCTCGAGTAGAAATAGGTTGTTTATTAAGCCTATTATTAACTTCAGACAATGAGTAAGGAGCAAAATACTCAAATTCAAAATCATTTTTAGGTTTTTCAATAGGTTTTGAAGAACTAGCATTGTTATTAACAGCCAATTGAATAATTTTTTCGCGTAAATTATTATCAGTAACTTCTTTCAGAAGTTCAATCACATTATCAGAAGTAATAGTATTGATGTTCAAATCTTCAAATTGAGATTGTAATTTATAAAATTCATCATTTTTACAAGAGCAAATATCACCTCGATAAACACAAGCATTTGTATTTACCTGTTGATTATTATAAGAAGATTCAGGTAAATCAATCTCTTCTTCAGAACCTGACTCAGAATCATAATCAGACTCAGAATCATAATCAGACTCAGATCCTGATGTATAAAGGAAACTATAGACCTTTTCGTGCAGCTCATCATCTAGCTATAAAGTTTTTAGCTTTTTAAGCTTACAATTTGGTGCTATTATTATTATTATTATTCTTCCTCCTCTTCCTCTTCTGGAAGGAGGGGGCCATGATGGTCTCATTCTGCAAAATAAATTCAATGATTTAATTAAGATATTCTCTAGTAAGAAAATCTGGAAGACTATTTTCTTCTCCTTTTTTATATATAATCTCAAAATCAAAAGGTGCTAATAAAGCTTGCCATCTAGCAAACATTTGTTTAGAAACATCATGTTTGCAATCTTTATTGAACATGAATTTTGCTGCTTGACAGTCTGTCTTTATAATGAACTTTTGGTTATAAAGATCTCCTTGAAATTTGAGAACACATTTTACGATAGCTAAGATTTCTTTTGCTACCGTAGCATA
>JAJOOO010024933.1:0-13123 GCA_029582685.1 Solanum piurae | reverse complement strand
TTTACCCTTAATGAAATGATTTACAACCACACAAATTTCTATCATTCATTTTGGACCACAAGTTTTAAAAGTCTTTCCATTTTTCTTAAAGTTTGTGCCAAATCAAAGTACATCATATAAAATGGGACGGAGGGAGTAATATTTTTTGTTAGAGTTCACGTGAATTAACCCATTTCACAGTAAATTGCACTTCCCAAAGTAGTGTCATTCATTTGGGAAAGTGAAGCTTCAAAGTAAAACCCATTTCTCAAAATGATATCTCTTTGTCTCTCCCGTTTCTTTCTTAGCTTTAGAATGGCTGAACTCAACAAATTGTTGATGAAATTTTAGGAGAAAATTCAAGGCAGAGCTCATATCGGAAGGAATTTTGCTCAGATTTTATCAAATTTTGAGTTTTCTTCTCTATTTTTCGGTTTGAGCTAGAGGTATTTTTTTCCCATCCCTCTTCGATCTTTTTTCTTGCAAGCTTCGATCCAGCCTTTTTGTTTCTTGAATTCCGTTGTTTTTATCTGAATTTACGATTAAGCTTTATGATTAATGTTTTATCTGATTTGATATATGAAGCTTTTGCTTACGAAAAATTTGTACATGGTAGCTTAAGTTTAAGGTAGGTAAAATTTTGGTAGTGTGATTTTTTTTTATGCTTACGTCAAGACCGACAGCCATCAACTATCGGCTTGTTGGTAAGGTGAGAGCTTCAAGCCCGATTTCAGGTGGTACACCCTCCACACAAGCACCGCCCGATGAAGGAGGAACGGAGAAAGCTACATGCCCAAATCTAGGGATAAACGTTAAGTCCTTGAGAAAACACACTGCTTAGTTCAAGTCAGTGATACCGCGCCTAAAATTAAATTTCAGCCATGTCCATTCTAAAAGTTAGAAACAATAGCATTCTAGTTTTGGGCAATGCTGAAAAGAATGGGGTGCTGCTCCATTAAAGTTGAATGTCCAAGCCAAAGACCCCTCTATGAAAATATCTTCATTCCATTTCCAGTTTGCAGAGAGGAATCATATCATATGATAATATGATTGTTTGGTGGCCCTTTAACTTGAGTATGACTACAAGGAAATCCCAATGAACATTATCAAAAGCTTCCTTGATGTCCAACTTACATAGGGCCTGACCTCCTTGATGGATCCTTGCTTATCGTAGTAGCAGTGTGTCTAGAGTCTATTCTCCCTTATATAGAGGTTCCACAATAGTTTGCATATGGAAGCTCGATTTCATGTTACAATGTCAGTGACATTAAATTCACCTGCCGTCTTTGGAATAGCAAAAAATTTTCCCATGCTAGCAGTGCTTTCCGTGACATTTCTTCCTTCCCAATCCAAAGGTATCTCCTTAGGACAACTTCAAGGATTTGGATAACTTTCTTTGGCAACTAAGATCTGAAACCGGAATGTTTCTATAAAGATAAATACACTCTTAATCATTTCTGCTTCACTTTTCGAACAAGGAGAAAACAAGTGGCAACCTTAGTTACTCGGGCTCTTAGAAACATAAGAAGTCATGGCTTTTGATCGTACAACTTTGCAAATAGTAAAATGCACTTCAATTTGCCAAACTATAGTTGTTAGCTTTTTCATACAAATCAAACGAACCATATAACACATGGAATGACTGATGTACAAAATCATGTGTCAGTCGCAAGAAAGTTGGAGTCGGCTATATGGGTCCTTGTTGTCTATGTTGCTATGCCCTGAAATGGTCTAAATTTTGTTGCTTTGTCCTGAAACTGCAGATGTAAATGATGGTTGGAAGCACTAGTTGATCACAACCATAGTGAATGATAGAAAACTTTACATTTGAACCTCAATCTCCTTAAAGGTACGTCATTCTATAAGAGCTTAAACTTTTTATTCTCTAACAGAAATAATCTTTGTAGAATGAATTTAGTATTTGAAAATTGTGTTTACTGGCCATATTTAAGCTAAGAAGCTTGTTCGTTATTGCCAAATATTTGATAATAGAATTTATGGGGTTGTCAATTAAAGAAAGAAGATCCAATTGAACTTCCGCTAATTGAATTTGAGGCGATTGCCTCAGCAACAAATAACTCAAAGTAGAAAACAAACTCAGGGAAGGAGGATTTGGTTCAAATTTCTAAATGGTTAATTGAGATATGATTAGCTAATTAGAAATAACACTTTTAGTTTTGCTGCACCTTTCACTATTTTACAAGATACACTATCCTTAAATACAATATACATGTTAAAATTGATAGACTAAAGCAACTATGTAAACTAATATTTTGTGAACTTAAAGTTGATGCTTAAATTTTAAATTAGTAACTTCAAATTCTCATGTCGTCTTTCATAGATTTTATCCTTGTGGAACTCAATAAAAATTCTTTCTCGCGTCATATTGAAGAACAGTTATGAAGACTGACCATGGAAAAGTGACTATTTAAGTTGCATAAAGTTTCAAAAAAGAAAACAAAATCATCCATGGACATGAATAACTTCAAAGTCATAATGAAAGAACTAGATCTAAACTTGTGTATGTACTTCTTTATTTAAGGAACATTTTTTTTCTTGGCCCGTGGATCATTTCCCACCCTCTTGCTACTTTGAGAAAGTACTTCTTGTAATTTTGATATTGGTACGTATTATGTTCCCATTCTCTCGATGAAGAGTGGTCTTGTAACTTCTCTGTAATGCTCACCAATTTCTTCTAAAATGAAAGCAGAACTTCTCAATTGATCTTTTGGTACCCTTGGTTGGTTAAGTTGATTGACCTACAATATATATAAGAAAATAAGTCAGATAGTAAGTCGGATACAAGCAACATTAGAAGATAGTAAGTCGGATACAAACAACATTAGTAGATAACAAGAAAGGTAATTACAGTTTGTTCAGCTATAAAAGAATTGGACTGCATTGATGTCACACTCTCAATAATGATGCTTGAACCCTACAATAAAAAAAATTGTATCATTATCCTGGACTTGTTTGACTACTTCTATTGCATCATTAAGTAGACAACAATAACTGAAAAGAACCAATTTATTTGACTACTTACTTCTGTTGCATTATTAGGTGTAGAAGGGCCTTCCTTTCTGACTTGTTGATGAATTTGTTGCTGTTGAACTTCAGAGTGGATTCTCCCCATAAGAATAGGGCACTTTCTACTATTGTGCCCTAATGTTCCACATGATCCACACTTCTTTTTTCTGCCTTCCTTTTGTTGATGCTTTTAACAAGGTAAGCTTTCCAGAATCTGATTCTTTTTGAGTTGTCTCGTCAATCCCTCTCTTCCTTAGTTTTCTTGGTCTCCCTGGTTGTGCTTTGTATATTGGTGGCAATGGTGGTTCAATACCTGTCTTAGGCCATTGCTCAAAGCTCACAATTGGCAGGATGGATGGACTGTTACTCTTCATGTACAGATCAATTGTATAACATTCATGAACATATATTTCAGGCTCATCCTTCGTAACCCATATAGCTGCAATAGCATGATTACAAGGTAATCTTGTTAAGTCCCATCTCCTACACGAACATGTCTTATCTTTAAGATCAACAGAGAATAGTCTAAGATAGATGTCCTCAATCTGGTAGTGGAATTGATCAGATTTAATGGCAATACATTCAGCTGCTTTTGCCTTATATTTTTCTAGCTTCAACATGATTTTGGGACAGATTCTCTGGCAGTACTTCATCATTTTATCTCTGTTCTTTTGAAGTTTGGACATCATATAGATCCTAATTGATTCAATCATTATCCAAATATACTTGTCTCTTACATGTAGAAGTACACTATTGAATGACTCACACAAATTGTTTAACAACACATCACATTTTGGAAAAGAAGAGAAAAAAGATCTTGACCAGTGACTTGGTGGCTTATTAATAAACCATTCTGGAGCTTTTGGATCTATTTTTTCCATATCTTTCATATGCTTGGAGAATTCAGGTTCTGTAGTTGCCCTAGCAGCTTTCCATAGGATATCCTTCAGTGCTTGTCCTCCAAAACCTTCAGTTTTGAAATTATTGGGTAGATGTCTCACACAAAATCTGTGTGCAACATCTGGCATTATCTCATCAAATGCTGGAATTAAACCCTTTTGTTGATCAGAAATGAAAGTCCATGCAAAAGGGTTTTGTGATATTCCTAGGTCCTCATCAAGAAGTGTTAGAAACCACTTCCACCCACTGCCACGTTTCCTTTAGTTCACCTTCTACAATTGCAAATGCAATAGGATATATGTTGTCGCTTCCATCAATGCCTACTGTTGTAAATAGTTGACTCCCCTTTTGGTGCCCTTTCAAATGACATCCATCAACCCCTATTATCGGTCCACATCCGGCTAAAATGCCCTGTTTGCAAGCTGCAAAACATATATAAAGTCTCAAAAATCTTTTTCTATCATTAACCATTGTTTTTGGATTTTCATCCAGCTTCAAAATACATGTAGTCCCTGGATTACTCCTCCTTAGCTCAGCACAGTAATCCCATAACATATCAAATTGATCTTCTTTAGTTCTTGTAATTAGATCTAATGCCTTCCTCTTTGCCATATAAGCTTGGGTTCGAGTAATAGTATAATTATGAGTCCTCATCACATGAGTTTGAAATTCTTTTACTCCCCAACTTGGATTTATTCTAAATTCTTCTACGTACTTCTTAGCCAAAAATCCAGAGTCAATAGTCTTGTTATCTCTTTGTTTGCCACAAGAATGGTCAGGGTCTATTGTCTTGATCTTGAAAGGTTCATCTTGATTAGACTTTGATGCAAATATGAACCATTTGCAACTTGACACCTTACAAATGGCCCTCGACCTTGCACTTTCGTTCTTCTTAAACTTGATGTCTTTTTTTTGGAACACATCATGTACCTCAACTGCCCACTTGAATTCTTTGCTATTGCTGAAAATCATATTAAGTGTAAACTTAAATTTTGGATCCTCCAAATCCCTAGTTGGGTTAAAAACAGTGGATCTTTTAAGATTTTCATCATCAGAATCTCCATGTAAACTCATTAATTCCTTATATGATGTAGCACAATCATTTTCTTGAGTGTCATTGGGAAACATAGCCAACATGTTTGAGGCAACTCCAACCTCCATCGTTTTTTCTTTCACTTGATTTTCTCTGTTTCTCCCATTAAGGCCAATCCATTCTACAGTAGTCAACGATTTTATCAAAAATCATATCATCTTCTTCCAAGGAATAATCAGTCATTAAATGACTCACATTCTTCACATGTGGCATCACTCTCATCACTTTTCTCTGTTACATTCACATCTATCAAATCTTATCCGTCTTGTAGTGGGTTGCCCTCGGAATCAGCTACATCATAGTTCCATTGGTCCTCTTCCGTGTGCTCAACAAATATTTCAACTTCTCTACTGTTAGGTATTTTGTAGACAAGGTTATATATATTTAAATCAGTTGTCAAAAGTCTTATACTCCTCTCAAAATAAGGCCCAAACTTGAACCAAAATTTCACCTTTTTATCATTGACTTTAAACTTTTTCATACACGGCCTCATTTGAATAATGGAATTTATTTTCATTTCCATTGCAATAGTCATAATAAGCTATATGTCCATTAACATAGTTCATCACTGGCTCAAACACCCACCAACCCTTATAGTGTAATTTAATGGTGTACATATATGAATCTTCTCCTTTATCTGTCGTGTAAAAGAAAAAGTAGAATCTATTAGTGTTATAACAATAAACATCTCCAATAGAAAATGTAAATGATACAAATCCAACACAAAAATATGTAACCAATAATGAAAATCTAAATTAATTTTGAATTTGAATTATGCAAACTACAGTCCTTAAAAAGTTGACTTATATGTATCATAGTTTATGATTACTTCACTTTAACTGTGTGCACTTCTGAATTTTCAAATATGCTTGTGGTATTCTAATAAGTGGAACAAACACAAAATGTACTATTTCATACAAATTTAGAATATGCACTACAAATATTAAATTTTTATAATTCTTATAACTTTTGTTAAAAAAAATTGATATTTATTCTTTATGTGAAATATTAGTTGCGTTCTGTAACTCAACTTTTTTTTTCAGATTTCCATATAATCAAAGATTTAGGCTATAAATAAATTAATTGAGTACTTACATGCCGGCGTGAATTGTAGCCCATTCTTGCTTCGGAGTTTCATTGTGAAATTGAATGTTCTCTTCAATAAGTATACTGAGTTTTTTTCTGTGTTGCAGGAGTGTCTGGATTGTATTCTCATATAAATGGGGAGGCAACTAAAGAGAAAAATTGTTCATCAACAAACGAAAACACAGAGTAGTGTATGAGAGGATTGAATTCACATTCAAATTGAAGAAAACAATAGGGCTGAGATATGGTTGTGTATAAGAAAGGATGTTACGGGAGAAGTTATAAACTTGTTCTAGCTTTAGATTTTGTTCTCTGCATAGAAGTGTTTCTTGTTGTGATACCAAAATTACCCCTGACAGCAGTAAATGATCTGTTTAAATTGATACTCACTGTTAGTAGAAGGACTGAAATCACTTACTTTAATTAATTAAAGGTTAAGTATGATTAGTGAGATATCATAGGGACCAAAACCAAAATAAGACAATAACACATGAATGAAAACAATTATTTTCTCTTCATTAATCAACGTTCTATTCTAACTTTGGCAGTAGCAGGCCTAGTCTTATTGCTAACATGATGAAACAAGAATGGTAAATAATTCTTTATTTGGTAACTCAGAAAACAAAATACTTAAACTAATTTGGTAAAATAAATTTAGAGTCCTAATTGCCTTATAGGAGAGAAGAAAATTTTAACTTATTAGTAATAAATTATTATTATAATACTAATTACTACTATAGAATTATTTATCATGTATTATATTTCTTTTTTATTTTTAGGATTAAGAATCAATTTTGATATAGAAACATTTTAATGATTTAAGTTTTATAACCAGTAAGCTAATTATAAATATATTAAAATTGGTTTTTCCTTGAGAAATACTTGGTGAACTAGAATTGCTATTGGAACAAGATACATATTTATATACGAAAATCAAATTGGGTGAAAGAGTTAAATTTAAGATATTCATAGCAATTTAGAAAAAACACATTTTGTTTATTTGAATAAATATATTATTGCATATATTGTAATTTTTTTATTTACATTAAATGTATTATTGCATTTATTATAATCCATTATTTATTATTTTTACATGCAATCTTTATATTGTCGCAGGATAATCTAGTTAGATACTCAAACTAAGAGCATGTTTAGCACTGCTACTAAAACCTGTTTATTTGTAGAAGTACTTTTTTAAAATGACTTTTTAAAAAAACGCTTTTGAAAAAATAATAATTTGTGTTTGGCTAATTCATTTGAAAATGCTTTTCAGAAACAAATTATGTTTGACTAATCCTTTTTACAAAGTGATTTTGAGAGTCAAATTACGAAAAAAGGATAACTATCAAGGTGCTTTTAATATTAAGATTAATTTATAGAGACAAATTATTTTAAATATCTATTAAAAAATTAATTAAAATTAATGTACATATTCAAATTTTTAATCAATATTATACATAAGTAAATAAATTAAATATTAATATAATATTAACATGATGATTTGAATATAATTAAAAATATCAAGCAAAATAAATTTTTAAACTATTCCACAAATTAAACTACTATATAAAAGAAATCCCCCCCCCCCCAAAAAAAAAAATAATAAAGTCCTTCATATTTTCAATCCCACAAAAATATTGTCGTTACCTTTATTTCTAATTCTGTAAAATAAAATATAAATATAGAATAAAATAGAAAATTTATTATATAAAATTAAAAATTAAAAATAAATTTTTTGAATGAAACTTAACCAAACTTATCAGATATGTTAATTAATAAGGGATATATAGGTAAATATGTATATATGGAAGGAATATTTTAGTCCTTGAAAAAAATTTGCTTATGTTGTTTTTAAGAAGCAAAATTTTTTAGCTCCATCCCAACAACAAAAAAACTACTTTTGCTTCCATTTAAAAGCAGTTTTAAGAATTTGTCAAACACTTTTGGCCTCCCAAAAGCAATGTCAAACAGTTTAATGTGCTAAAAATAACTTATTTTTAGAAGCACTTTTTAAAAAAAATGACTTTTTAGAAAAATGCTTATGAAAAAAGATACAATTCCTGATTGGCTAATTCATTTGAAAAGTGTATTTCATAAGCAAATTGCGTTTGACTAATCTTTTATAAAAAGTGCTTTCAAGAGTCAAATTACAAGAAAGGATAACTATTAATGTACTTC
Organism: Solanum piurae; assembly: GCA_029582685.1. Taxonomy (NCBI): domain Eukaryota; kingdom Viridiplantae; phylum Streptophyta; class Magnoliopsida; order Solanales; family Solanaceae; genus Solanum; species Solanum piurae. Next base: position 4,860 of record JAJOOO010024933.1, on the reverse strand, counting down.
TAATATTAAAATTATTTTATAGAGTGAAATTACTTTACATATCTATTGTAAAAAAATTGATTAAATTTATATTTAAAAAAAAATTGTAATTACATGTTTAAATTTTCAATCAATATTATATATTTTTTGGGAGGCTGAAATCTTTAATTGTTATTTTTTTTCTTCTTTTTCCTAATCTTGAAAAAAATTGGTGTTACCTTTTTTGTAATTCTACAAAATAGTACACAAAATATATAAAATAATAATATATATATGTAAAATAAATTATAAAAATAAAAAATAAAATTCTTAAATGAACAAACTTATGAAATAAGCTAATTAATTAATAATAAATATATTGATAAATTGTATTTATGAAAAGGATATTTTAGTATTGAAAAAAAAATAAAAAAATTCTGCTACTTTTTTAAAACAACATAAATTTTCAGTTTTTTCTCAACCATAGAAAAACTGCTTCTTCTTTCATTTAAAAACATTTTTACTGATTTGACAAACACATAATTTTTCAATAAAAGAGTTTTTTTTCTCAAAATAAGTGTTTCTGACCTTCTAACAACAATGTCAAACAAGCTCTAAGTCGTATTTCAGTTAAACACATTAATTAATAATTAAGTGTTTCAATTAGACTCTTTTAATTAGGAATTCAAAAAAGGTAAATTTTGAATGTCATATTAACTCAATTTCAAAGACGAACCTTAATATATAAAATAATTTCTTTTAGATGTCGTCTTCAATTATAAAAAAAAAAAAAAACCTTTCCTTTTCTCTTAATAAAAAAGTCTCATGTGTCACAATCGTTAATACTTTATCATGTACCACCTAATAGATACTATGTTGCCTAGACTAATCTCACTATGTAGCCACTCTTTAAGTCTTTATCTGAATGACAATTTCCACAATAAAGCCAAAGAAGACATCGATGTATTGCGATCATTTGTTAGAACAATGGAATTTATTCACTTAACGGACACTATAACAAAAACAGTTTTTAGCGATAATAAATATGCATATTAACAAAGAGTATAAGTGTTTACCAACATTAGTTAATTGTCAGTGGATCCAATGTCATAATAGGCTTTAGAGAGAGTGCTAATTGCCTCTAAATATACATATTTAGTGGTAATTAAGCTATTTTTGTTAATTATTTACCGCAAAAAATCATTTTGATGTAGTGAAGGAAGATTTTGAGAAGAAACTCATGTAAGAAAGTTGGAATCTGTAAGTTGCATTGTAAAGTTCACCTTCTTTGCAGCAACACTTTCTTAATGCCTACAAATTTCTCAAATACAAGTAATATTGGAGAGATCAATAAATAAACTTCATAAGACTCAGAGTTTGTTACATGATCAACATAACCAAATATTAAATAAGTAATTTTGAATCGATCAAACTCTCATTGAAAGTAATTATTTCAACTATATGTTACCACGTTTAACCAATGAACTAGACCATAATCAAAATGGTCCTTTGGATGTCCTTACTGACTGAAGTCTTTTATTGCAGATCACCATCGGCAAACCTATAAATGGACTTGGTTATATAAAAATGGGACAATTTTATGTTAAATAATTGAGTCCAAAATTTCTTGATACAATAACGTTTCATTGTCAACAACATAAAAGTACCGACACAATGGATACGATGATGCCACATTGGATCTAGTAAAGGTATCTTTTCATATACATCATCTTAATGAAACCGGATAAGGCTCATAATAGCCAATAACCCAAGAATTTGACCTATATACTTCATATAATTTTTTTAATAGGTGTCGCTATTAACCCAAGAATTTGACCTATATACTTCATATAATTTTTTAAATAGGTGTTCAATTGATGACCCTTCAGCACACGTGGCTACACCATTATCGTGATAAAAAAAAGGTAGAGGCTAAAAACACATAAAATGTCTAAGTCCAACCAACAACAATTAAACTTAGAACTCACATTATAATTTAGTAACTTATTATAATATACTAATTTAAGAGTAAAGGGTTAAAAACACTTCTTTTTTTTTGAGTTTCACACCCGAATTATTGAGCATAAATTTTGTACTTGAACTTTCAAGTAAAGGTTAGGTGGCATGACACGCAACATAAGGGTATTCAAACATCTGCAGCTCAACCATTTACTTACCTTCACATATAATTTTAACCTCACAGGATTCAGGTACATCCAACAAATTAGATCAATTCAGAAATGACAAAATAAAATTTAATATAAGACCCAAGAGTTTGTTACATAAAAATGTTTCAATCAATACATAACTAAATATTAAAGAAGTAATTTTGGAGAGATTAAACTCTCCGTGAAAGTAGTTACCTGAAAGATGGTACTATATTCATAAAATGAATGAAACCAATCAAACCATAATTGAATTGGTCCTTTGGATGTCCTGAGTGACCTACAAAACCCTCCTTCGCCTGAAGTGTAGACGTCAAATAGTACATCACCATCTGGAAACCTATAAATCGATTTGGCTAAATCAAGTCCAGTAAAGTTAATTTTAAATAATTGAATCCAAGATTCCTTGACGCCATAGTCTTTCATTGCCCACAACATAAAAAAAGTAGTATCCACCCCATCAATCCTTCTCCAAGAAGAAGAAATACAAAGCATTCCTTCCAATAGTGAAAGGCTAAATTGTTTGATGCCAAGGTTGGGAGGCCGCCGATTGCACATTTGATCTGGAAATGGTATCTCTGTAAGTGTCTGATTTGAAATACTTAATGAAACCACAAGAAAATCGCAAGGAAGCCAATGAAATGCTCCATGTACAAATACCATACATGTACCAAAGCTATCCCTACAGGGGCAAAACAACTTAGGTGTCTTGATACAGACTTTTCTCCAAGAAGCACTTTTTAGGGCAAGAACTCCACAGTGTGGGTCTACAGGGGTTAGTTTCATGTCATCGTGAATTGTAAGTACCACGTAGTCATTAGTAGTTTGATCGTATCCCAATGCAAAATAAGAATTTAATATTCCAAATTCGGGAGGGGGAAGTAGTATTGATTCTCTTGTAGAGGGGTTCCACAAAAGAACCTGATTATTAGAACGACTACCAACCCCGATAAGAAACAAGCCATGACAAGAACCAAAAAGTATGTGACTCTTTGGAGGGAGATCATCAAGTTTTTGTACATCATCAGGGGAGGATAAAGAAGAAGTAGAATACAAGTTATCATCCCTATTGAGGTTGCAATGGACAACAAGAAATTTTGTGGAATTGGCATGATGGCGTTGATGCTTCATCTGAAAGTAAGGATCCGATGTTATATCCCAAGATTTTGCAACACATTTGAATCGCAAAAGAGATCGCACAGGTAACCGACTGAGGATCTCCCACATCAAGTCTTGTTGAGAAAAAATTGAACCCTAGACAAAATAATAATAATAATAATAATAATAATAATAATAATAATAATAATAATAATAATAATAATAATAATAAACATAATTTATATATATATATATATATATATATAAGAAAAACAACAATTAAACTCAATCGAGTCACCTGAGAATGAGCAACAATATCCATCTCTGCAGTTTAATTTTTTAAAAATAAAATTAGCCAGCCCCATCCATCCATTCAACCAACTAGTACAGAGTATAATACATCAGAGGGAGGGATACCTTGGCAAGTATGAACTGATTTCTTATTCTTCTTCTTCTGTTGTTGGCATCTGGAAACATTGAACTTTTTGCTATCGCTAATCCGAGTGGTATTTGCAATGGATTTCTTCTTTTTCTTTTGTTGGCATCTGGAAAGATTGAACATTTTTCTATCGCTAATCTGATTCGCCTTTGTGGTATTTGAATTGGATATCTTCATCATCGATGCCTTTGGTGTAGCTTCTCGATTTGCTAATGTCCCCCTCACCGACTTCATCTTCTTTTGCGTCATCTTGGAATACTGGGGTTTCTCTATGGAAAGAAAGATCTACAGGGAAGGCTCAAGGCGAAAACGGTGGCGGCGGCGGCGGAGTAGTGTTTTCCGAGAGTGAGGGTGAGAGTGGAAGTGAGAAATAGGAGTACTAAATGACACAGCATAACACTCTATAGACTAAATTAGCAATAAATAGCTCATTTTTAATTTTTTAGCAAGAAAAAGACTTTGTTTTATTTATTTGGCATTGAATAGTTTTTTTTTTTTTTTTTAAATGTATTTTTGTTCTCCTTATTTTTCTCAAACACACGTTCTAATAAATTATTGTTTTATTATCCCTATTTTATCTCTTTCTTTATTTTGTCAACACTTTTAAAATAGAGTTCTTCTCTTTTTTTGTCTCCTTTTTCTCTTTTCAGAATTCTTTTCATACGCAATTATCTCCCTATTTTCAATTCTTCTCCTTAATTCAATCTGTTTATATAAATCAGATATAACAATATGTTTTTTCATGGATACTTCTAAAAATCATTTTTATATATAATCTTGTTTTTGTCAAATTAATTGTTGAATTTCATGATTTGTAGAATTGAAGTCTTTTCAATTTTGTTTTTGGGAAAATTTAGATTATTCAACCTTCTTTTGTTTTCTTTCTAAAATCCTTTTCATATCTTTTCATATGTATATTTGATTCTCTTCTAAATTTTCTCTTATTCTCCTTAATTTACTCTGTCTATGCAAATCAGATATAACTGTATGTTTATTGATGGATCCTTTCAATAATTTCTTTTAATATATAATTAGGTAGTATTTCTTGCCCCATTAATTTTGAAAATTCGTGATTTGTGGAACTAAAGTTTTAAAAACTTTTTTTGGCGAAAATTCAGGTAATAGTTTTTTGAATTTTTTGTTCTCAATTTCATGGGTAAGAAAGATCTTCGTAAAAAATCAGAATGTTGATTTTGATGA
>JAJOOO010024932.1:0-16163 GCA_029582685.1 Solanum piurae | reverse complement strand
TAGGCATCAATATGGCCCTGTAGGCAACTCATAGCCCTTTTAGGCATCCATATAGCCCTATAGGCAGAACATAGCCCTTCTAGGCATAGATCACATTCATTCAGCTAACCACAATAGCCCCAAGGGCAATAATAACAATCCAATCGCTAAAAACGAGCAATTCAGTTATGAGCAACCTATACAAATAGCCTCTAAGTCGTGTCCAACATAGGGATGCTACTAACTGAATACGGATCGCGACAATGGAGAATTATATCAACTCGAGCAGCCAACAATCAACAATCACGGCTACAAGTATATCAAGGATAACAACTCAAATACATTGTTTCTAAGCTTTAAGGAAACATGTTGTAAGTATGGAATAGCCTTAATATACCTTTTTCGCTAAATTCGCGTGGCCTAACGACTTTTACTCATAACTCCCTCGATACTTGATCTTAGGTTTGTAATACGCCTCAAAACCTTCAAATATTTTCAAACCCTTGCTGTCCCAACACTAAAGTGTGATATGCTACGCAATCAATAAAACAAATTATACAACAATGATGAGCCCAACACGTAGAACAACTTTCGTCAAGGACTTAAGTCGAGAAAATCTATACTTCACTTGATCCTAGAAATGGGTTTCTCTAATTTCTCTGGTTTTTAGCTTTAAAAATGAATAAAAAGATCGAAGAAGAAGACATATATAACATTCCACCGACTTAGGGCCCCACCTCACGTGCCTGCTTGCGCAGTCCCACGAAAACGCAAATATCTCTCTATTCTGAAGTCGTATGAATGAACGGTTTGATGCGTTGTAAAGTAGACTCGTAGACCTTCGACTCGATAGGTCGTGGGAACCATAAATTTTAATAGATTGGGAGAAAACGTCTGAGACATTTGACCCAAATTTCAGACAAATCTTTAAAAAGGAATTTACGGTAACTTTCGCCAACATTTATTTTGCCACTTACCTAATCTTCAAAACTTGAGATACAACACTTGAACACTTAAAAGATCACATAACACATCATTCTTAATTTATTACCCACCTTCCTGGTCTTTCCACGAAGATATGAGTCAATTTATACGTTTCTAAAAGTCGGGGTACACCTATGATCGTCTCAGAGTATGAGGCGAGGCTCCATGAGTTGTCTCGACATGCTACCATTATCTTGCCCACGAAGGAGGAGAGAGTTCTTTGTTTTGTATGTGGGTTGCGGTACCGTCTGAGGGTCGACACAAAGCATTTGGTTTTGGCCGGCCATTCATTTCTTAATATGGCCGACCATGCCCGATCCATGGAGCATATTCATTGTGAGGCCCAAGAGGGCAGCGATAAGAGGGCAAGCTACCATGGCAGCTACAACGAGTCCCAGACTAGAAGGAGGGACTCCTATGATAAGTCCCGCCAGAGGTTCCAACAAGGTCAGTCCAATCGGCGTGTTCAGGAGGCATTACCTAGTTTTGAGGGAGGCCAATATCAGTAGGGTGGTCCTAGTACGGGCTAGAGTTCGAGGGGATCAAATTCCCTCCCTTCCTACCGTGGTCGGGTTACTTTAGGGAGTTCATCTTTAGGGTGTTTTAATTGCGGTGATCTTGACCATTGGTTCAGAGGGTGCCCTCGGTGAGGGCGAGGGGCGATTCTACCAGCTCAACCTGCACCTAGACCAATTTCAGCAGTGCCCTCTTCAGCTAGAGGTGGTTGTCAAGATCAGGACCATCGGGACAGTCGATAGGGTACCAGAGGCGGAGCTCCGGGAGGCAGGTCAGGTGGTAGATCGGACGCATCGGGCAGAGGTGCTCAAGGCCATTTCTACGCAGCTCCGGCGAGGGCGGCGGATGAGGTATCTAATGATGCCATCACAGGTACACTTTTATTATGCCATCAGCCTGCTACAATATAATTCGATCCCGGGTCCATATTCTCGTATGTATCTATTTATTTTGCTCCCAGATTGGGTATGAGGTCTAAGTATTTGGCAGAGCTGATTCATGTTTCAACCCCAGTGGGTGAGTCCTTAGTAGTAGATCAGGTATTACGATCTTTCTTAGTGACTATCCAGGGTTATGATACTAGAGTTGATCTTATTCTGCTAGATATGGTTAATTTTGATGTGATTTTGGGAATGGACTGGTTATCCCCCTACCATGCGATCTTGGATTACTACACCAAGACCGTTACTTTAGCCATGCCTTGCATTCTCCTAGTGTTGTGGTAGGGTGCTTATAGTCACACATCAACGGGGAACATTTTTTTTATGCGGGCTAGGTGGTTGGTTACTTCTGGGTGTTTAGCTTATTTGGCTATGTGAGAGATGTGAGTAGGGAGGGCCCTTCAGTTGATTTAGATCCTGTGGTTAGAGAGTTTGCAGATGTGCTCCCTACAGACCTACCTAGCCTACCCACAGAGCGTGACATTGATTTTTCCATAGATTTGGGGGCTGACACCCGTCCTATTTCTATTCCGCCTTACCGGATGGCTCCTGGAGAGTTCAGGGAGCTCAGTGTTCAGTTAGAGGACCTCTTAGGTAAGAGGTTCATCCATCCGAGTGTGTCACCTTGGGGTGCTCCTCTTCTGTTTGTGAAGAAGAAGGACGGGACTATGAGGATGTGCATTGACTACAGGCAGCTGAACAAGATGACGGTGAAGAACTGTTACCCCATGCCCCGTATTAATGACTTGTTTGATCAGCTTCAGGGTGCCACCGTGTTTTCTAAGATTGATTTGAGGTCCAGGTACCATCAGCTAAGGATTAGGGCAGCGGACATCCCTAAGACCGCATTTAGGACTCGTTACGACCACTATGAGTTCCTTATGATGTCTTTTGGGTTGACTAATTCTCATGCTGCCTTCATGGACTTGATGGCACGTGTGTTCAGGCCATACCTTGATTCATTTGTTATCGTCTTCATTGATGACATATTGGTATACTCGCGGAGCCGGAGTGAGCATGAGCAACATTTGAGAATAATGCTCCAGACTTTGAGAGATCATTGACTTTATGCCAAGTTCTCAAAGTGCGAGTTTTGGCTTGAGTCTGTAGCATTCTTGGGGTACGTGGTGTCCAAGGAGGGTATTAGGGTTGATTCGGCAAAGATTGAGGCTATTCGTGATTGGGATAGGCCCATTTATGTTACTGAGGTTCGTAGCTTCATCGGGTCAGCGAGTTACTACAGACGCTTTGTTGAGGGCTTTTCTACTATTGCAGCCCCTTTGACTCAGTTGACTCGCCAGGATGTACCCTTCGTGTGGTCAGATGAGTGTGAGATGAGCTTTCGGAAGCTCAAGGAGTTGCTTACTATCGCTCTTATATTGACTCTTCCAGTTGAGGGCGAGGGCTTCACGGTATATTGTGATGCATCTGGCGTTGGTTTGGGTTGTGTATTGATGCAGCGAGGTGGGGTTATAGCTTACGCATCGAGGCAGCTTAAGAAGCATGAGTACAACTACCCCACCCATGACTTGGAGTTGGCGGCGGTAGTTTTCGCTCTTAAGATTTGAAAGCACTATCTATATGGGGTTCGTTGTGAGATATACAGTGATCACCAGAGCCTTCAGTACCTTATGAGCCAGAAGGACCTTAATTTGAGGCAATGTCGCTGGATTGAGCTTCTGAAGGACTATGACCTCTCTATTCTCTACCATTCGGGCAAGGCGAATGTAGTAGAAGACGCCTTTAGTCGGAAGGCAGGGAGTATGGGTAGTCTAGCCTTCCTTTCTATTTCGGGGCGACCATTGGCTTTAGACATTCAGTCCTTAGCTAATCGGATGATCAGACTTGATATTTCAGATTCCAGGTAGGTGTTAGCCTATGTGGGAGTTCAGTCGTCTTTGCTCGATCGGATCCGTGGTTATCAGTTTGAGAATGATTCGGATGGGGTTTTGAGATTCGATGGCTGGTTGTGTGTTCCGAGAGCTGGGGGTTTGATTCAGCTGATCGAGAGCGAGGCCCATGATTCCAGATATTCCATCCATCCGGGCACAGCTAAGATGTATCATAATTTGAGGCAGCATTATTGGTGGAACGGTATGAGGAGAAATATTACCGAGTACGCATCCTGTTGTTTGTGTTGCCAGCAGGTGAAGGCCGAGCATTTGAGGCCTGGTGGTGAGTTCCAGAGATTACCCATTCCGGAGTGGAAGTGGGAGAGTATCACTATGGACTTCATTGTGGGGTTGCCTCGGACTTCTAGAGGTGTTGACAGCATTTGGGTCATCGTAGATCGATTGACCAAGTCAGCACACTTTCTTGTTGTTCATACTACTTTCAATGCCGATAAGTTGGCTCGTATCTACATTAGGGAAGTGGTTCGTCTTCGTGGCGTGCCTATTTCCATCATTTCATACCAGGGTTCACAGTTCACTTCCAGCTTTTGGAGGGCTTTTCAGGAGGAGTTGGGCACCCGTGTCTACCTTCGCACAACTTTTCACCCACAGACAGATGGCCAGTCGGAGCATACTATTCAGGTCCTTGAGGATATGTTGCGGGCATGTGTTATGGATTTTGGAGGTCAGTGGGACCAGTTCTTGCCTTTAGCGGAGTTTGCGTACAACAACAGCTACCACTCTAGTATTCAGATGGCACCATTTGAGGCCTTATATGGTAGGCGTTGTCACTCTCCAGTTGGTTGGTTTGAGTCTACAGAGCCTAGGCCGCGTGGTACAGATTTGCTTTAGGAGGCCTTGGATCAGGTAAGGGTGATTCAGGATAGGCTCAAAATGGCTCAAAGTAGACATCAGAATTATGCGGATCACGTGTGTCGGCCGTTGAGGTTTGCAGTTGGCGACCGGGTATTTCTCTGAGTATCACCCATGAAGGGCGTGATGAGATTCGGGAGGCGGGGCAAGCTTTGCCCCAGGTATTAGGCCCTTTTGAGATTTTGAGAACAGTTGGCGAGGTTTCCTATGAGTTAGCTTTACCTCCAGCACTATCGGCTATCCACCCAATTTTCCATGTTTTGATATTGCGCTGGTATGTTACAGATGAGTCTCATGTGCTCCAGTATGATTCAGTTGAGTTGGATGATCGTCTGACCTTTATAGAGGATCCAGTTGCCATTCTAGCCAAAGATGTCAGACAATTGCGGTCGAGAGCCATTCCTATTGTTAAGGTCCGTTGGAGGCATCGTCCAGTCGGGGATGCTACCTGGGATACTGAGCAGGAGATGCGGGAGCAGTTCCCCAGCTTATTTGAGCCCTCAGGTATATCCTTATCCTTTCTTTCGCTGACTAAAGTTCTTTTAGTAGTGGATGTTGTAATAACCCTCAAGGTCATTATTGCCTTAATGCCTCCTTTTTGTCTTTTAGAGCGTTCTTATAGCGACCCCAAGTCATTTATGACTTGCTAGCACTGATTGTTCGATCGCCTGGTTGTTCGTTCGGATTTTGTGTAGTTTTCTGTGTTTTAGAGACCTTGAAGCTTGAGTAGTTGACTTTAGTCAAAATGCCAGGTAATCAACCTCATAATGGAATTTTGAAGGTTCCATCGGCTCCTAAATGGCCAAATTAGGCTAGTAGCATGGTTGGCATGAGTATCGAGGCCTTCAGTGCGAGTTTGGACCATTAGGCGTTTTAGCCTTTGAAATTTGGTCTAAGGTTGACTTTGGTCAACATTCTTGGTAAACGCGCTCGGATGAAAATTTTGTCAGCGCGCTTAGCTCCAAAATGTCGAGTTTGGTCTAGAACGACCTTCTATTCGACTCCGAGGCCTCCAGACTCATTCCGAGCCCCTCGGTGGATTTTGGCTAAAAATGGTTTGTGGGAGCGAGACCCACTTTTTATCGAGATGACCTCGTATGGAAATTTTGACTTTGTCATTGAGTCCGGAATATCAATTTTGTATGTTTGCATATCTCTTTTGCGTGCACGGGGTTCCGAACGAGTTCGGAGCGCCCCGTCAAAGTTTTTACGTTGCCGAAATATGATGAAATCTGGTGTATTGCAGAAAATTCAGCACTTGTTCTAAAACTTTAAAAGAGTTTTACTCTCTCATTTCAAGTCCAAATTCAGTGATTCAAAGGTTCATCTTGTGGAGTTTTTCACAAGGAACGCGTTGGTGAGCTCGAAAACTGATTTGGGGTCCCCGTTTGAGGTAAATCTCGTAAAATACCTGCTGCCAGGACCCCTTTTTGTGAGCTTGATTTCGGAATTTTTGAGACTTGTTTCTCAGTCATTTTAGGTCCGATTTCAATGATTCTTGAGGCTATCTTGAGTGGGGTTTTCAGGAGAACGGCGTGGTGTTGTTGTAATTCACTGTAGACCTACCGTTTCTGGTAAATTTACTGATTCAGCTGCTGTCCCTTTTTTCTTGTTCTTGAGAAAATTTGGGTTTTGGTTGCATGTTGATATTGTGATGTTCCCGAGCCCCAAATTGTGTCCCATTTTGGGACATGAGCTCGGGGAACTGATTAGGACCTACTTTTGGGGTTGATTTTGAAATTTTCAGCGCGGGTCCCACTTTCCCCATTTTGACCCCGAAATTGGCCCATCTCCGTTTCTTGCAATTTTAGTGTCTAAATGACCGTAGTAACGTTGTGACTCCATTTTTTATAGTGTGGCAGCGTTTCGAGGCCGTTCGGAAAGGAAAAGCTCCGGAGGAGTGATTTTGGAGCGCGCCTGATCGGCCTACAGGTAAGCTACGGTTTCCCTCTCTGAGATTGAGCTCGAGAGTGTGAATGCATGTTGATTAGTTGGGTTTTGGTTTGGTAGTTATTGAATCATGCATAGGTGTTTAGAAATCATGTTTTTGCCTCTTTTGGGAATTATCAGATAACTGTGAGCATGCTATGTGTTACTAATTGAACCTCCTTGCTATGTGGAGTGCTTGTATGCTTGATTACTGTTTATCTGAAGCATGTTGGGCCTTAGTTTAGGTTTGACTAGGGCTTGCCTTAGAAATACATAATTCGGAATCGATAGGCCTTAGTTTTAACCCGACGTCGCTCGACCGGCTTAGATCCCTGTAGACTGGTGTAGCAAACTTGAGTCTGATAGTTTGGGCCTTCGCTAGGCAATACGCTTGCTCCGACGATAGTTATCCTTATTTCCCCGATGTTACGGCTTCACGAGTTACGTCGGCAATACTGGTTCTATTTCTTGATTTGGAGTTTGTTTTCGATTCAGTTCCAAGGACTTCCATTGATTGGCTAAGTGTGGATGGCAATCCACGGACATTTATGAGCATGGATCGATTGAGACTCTTTCAGCATTTACATTGGTACCTTTATTGGGCATCCGAATTCGAGCTCCAGCCCTGACCTCATTGATACTTATATAGAGCATCCGGTTCAAGGTCCGCTATCTATCGCCCAGATACTTATATAGAGTATCCGGTTTAAGGTCCGGCCTCTATTGCCCAAATACTTATATAGAGCATTCGGTTAGAGGTCCGACCTCAGTTACTTGATACTTGTGATTGGTTACTTGGGTACTGCTGGTGAGCATATGGTTCGAGGTTCGACCTCCGTACTGTCAGATTCTACTAATTGGGGTTGAGGTTCTGTTTTGATGTTCTTCGTTCTTGGGTTCTCATATGCAATTCTCTTTAGTTATAGTTATTTTGTGTACTCGTCGATCTAATGGGGATCCGTTCGAGTTTTTAATTAAACTTGTGCACGAGTGTACCTTCTGGGCTTAGAGGGGTCCAGTTAGGTGTAGTTAGCTTATAGATTACTTTAGTTAGTTCTTTTTACACTCGTGTGCATTCCATTGTTACTTAGATTTCCGTTCTTGACCTCTATTTGTGTTATTCCTTCTTTTCATATTGCCTTTACTTTTCAAGTTCAGTCGGCCTATGATGCCTACTGGGTACCTACTATTTTGGTACTCATGCTATGCTCTGCATCTATTTCGTGATGCAGGTCCGAGCACCAGTGGCCAGCGTTGATCCAATTTAGAGTAGAGTGATCCGGAGACGGGGGTGAGCACACGGCATTTTGTACTATTTCAGTCTCCATCTGTATGTATAGACTTGTATTTTACCTTTCGAGACAGTCCAGTCTCTATGGTCCACTTTTGGGACTTGTACTCATTTTGTTAGTAGCTTTATACTAGTGACTTCCAGGTTCTGGGAGGGATCTTTATTTGTATATATGTTTTGGTTTGCTTCTGCCTGTTTATAGTGTTATCTTAAATTTTGCCTACTCTTGTTTAGTTTCTGCCCTCAGACCCATTACTTGTTGTTCCGAATTACGGTTGGCATACCTACTGGTGAGTTTATAGTAGGTGCCATCATGACTCGAGAAATCGGGTCGTGACATAAACACCTAGAAATCAGTCATAACATAAAGCATAACCTTGAATTCATAATTCAAATTCAATGTAGAGTTAAGAATTAAGTCTTGAGAGTTTTTCGAACATTTTGAGAAAGTTCCTTTTAGTCCTTTTGAGAAGTCTTCTACAATTTCTAATAACTTGTTTCAAGACTCGAGTAGGTGAGTATGAGAATGAGTGGAATGTATTCATGAGTATACATTATTATGGAGATCCTTCATATCATGAATCATAAGTCTTGAATTCATAATTCAAATTCAAGAAAGAGTTAAGAGAACAATTCAAGAAGTCGTTGAGTTAAATCGTGAATCCTTTGAGATCAACTATCGATTTGAACTGAGTTTAGAGGAAGTAAGTATGAGAATGAGAAGAGTCATATACATGGGTTCCATATTGTTATGTAGACTCTTGAGTTGAGTCGTTCATGCCCATAAATTCCACATGAACTCCATAAGTTGAGTATCTTTAAGAGTAGTAGTATCTTCAAGTTCTAAGTCTTGAGTATTGAGTTCATAACCCGTTTGAGGTTATATTCCTAGTCATGGGACTATTACATGTAACCTATGAAGGTCCTTGAGTTGAGTTGTCCATGCCTATAATTCTGCATGAACCTTATGAGTTGAGCATTCTTGAAATAAGTAGTATCATGAAGTCCTCGAGTTGAGTTATTCATGCCCATAATTCCGCATGAACACTCTGAGTTGAGCATTCTCAAGATGAGTAGGATCATTAAGTTCTTGAGTTTTGGAATCGTTGAATTCCGAGTATTGAGTTCTATGTATGGTTATTAAAAACCTTGAATTGAGTCGTTCACGCCCATAATTCGGCATGGACTCTATTTTGAGAAGTCTTTTACAATCGCTTTAACTTGTTTTATGATTTGAGCACTTGAGTTTGAGAAAGAGTAGAGTTGAGTTTATTTTTTCAAAATGAATATATGGGAACTAAGTATTTCCAAGAGTAATGTTTTCACATTTAAAGTAGGAGGAAACTAATATTTCCAAAAGAGTTTTGAGCAGTTTAAGTATCATCTCTTTTAAAAGAAATATTTTTGAGTAATAATCTCAAAACAAAGAGAGAGCTATGTTTTTACACATATGAGCTAGATATATTTTGGAAGTAGTGTTGAGCACCAATATGGGGGAGAGTTGTAACAACTCACAGCCCCCATAAACCATGTAGCCAATGTGGGTAGAAAGGGTCATATTTTTTAGATGATTCCCTAATGTTTTTAGCATAGACTAGTGGATCCACTTAGAAGTAGGTTCTATACCTTGGCAAAGTATAGGATAGTTCTAGCAACGTGGGCTACGTTGTATCATCACATAGCTCATAGTGATGGTTCTCGGTTAGAGAATCTCCCACGGAGTTATATTGTATTTTTATTTACAAACTGCGTTATCATTGTATTCTTCAATACATTGAATTGCTATCTACTATTTAAAAATCTTTCCATATATTGCATCTTTTATTGTTGCTTTATCTAGAGTTGAGTATCCAGACTTGAGTATCTTGAGTTGATTATCATGTTGTTGAGTTGAGCCTTATTTCTCTGAGTTGAGTTGAGCTATGTTTCACAGATTTGAGTCTCTATATATTTAGTTGAGCCCTATTTTCTCTGAGTCGAGTTGAACTATGTTTCACAGAGTTGAGTCTCTTATTATTGAGTTGAACTATGTTTCTTGAGTTGAGTTGAGTTGAGTGAGTTGAGAAGAGGTAAGTATTTTTCTTTTCCATCAGTTCAAGCTTATGTTTATGCTTTCTAATTCCTCTTACATACTCGTACATTCCATGTACTAAGCCATTTGGCCTTCATCGTTTCATGATGAAGATACATGTATTCAGGATCATCAACAGGCGTTTTGTAGAGGTCATGTGATATTCCAATCAGCTTTGGTGAGCCATCTTATATAATTCGGAGGACTTCACCTTTATCTTACAGTTAGTAGTTTTGAGATGTCGTGGATCTTGTCACGATATCCTTCTGTAATAGTAGAGGCTTCATAGATAGACAGAGTTGAGGAGTTTCTATATTTACTTTTATTTTGAGTATTGTACAGACTTTTAAAAAGGTTGATTATTTGAGTTCAATAAAATTTAATTCAGTTTTTAAGATTTTGTATGCTTGAGTTAGTCTTACGCTTGTAGTCAGCCAGGATGAGGGTTCGCTTGGGGACCAACAATGGTTCTCGAGTGTCTGCCACGTCCAGGGTGTACGCACGGGTCATGACAATTCTATTTTCTTGTATGATGAATGCTAATTAGTGGCGTGTGTGGGGCCTATCGGAGTCCTATACGCCATGTTACGCCTAGGGGCCATCATGGATCGTGACAATGTCAGTTAATGGCAAACTTCCCACAATAACGAACTAAGGTTACTTTCTAAAAGTATCTCTCAAAGTTTTTTTAAGATGTTTAGCTTGTATTGACCATGATTATGACTTATTTTTCTAACACGTTATTTTATGATTTAGCTTGGTCATTGCACGTCATGTAAAGTCCCCTTTTTTGCATGATTTCATAATTCTTATGCATTGCTATCATACTTTGTACATTCGTTGTACTAATGCATACTTGTGCCTATATTATTTCACTAATGTAGGGTCCGACACTCATATTCTGCACACTCGTTGTGTCACGACCTGAGCCTACACCCTGGATGTGGCCGGCACTCGAAGACCATTGTTGGTCACCAAGCGAACCCTCATCCTGGCTGACTACAAGCGGAAAACTGATTCAAGCATACAAAGCGTAAAAACTGAAATAAAAGTTCATAAAACCTAATACAAAGCTTTAACTCAAAAAGAAAACTCTGAATAATATAATATATTCAACTCGCCATAAAATAGGCAACTTATGTCTTTAAAACATTTAATAAAATAAATGAATAATACAAACTTCTCAACTATACTGACTATCTATGAAGCCTCTAACTGATAAAGATGGAAGTCGGGACAAGACCCACGGCATCCTGACTAAACTGAAAAGTAAATTAAATCCTCCGGAAGCAAGGAGGCTCACCATAGCTAACTCGAACTCTCGGATGTATCAACGAAGCTTCTGTTGATGATCCTAAATACCTGTGTCTGCATCATGAAAAGATGCAGGCCAAATGGCTCAGTACGTGGAATGTACGAGCATGTAAGAGGAATTCTAAAACATAAACATAAGTTGAAACTTGATAAAAAGGAAACATAGGCTTGAAAGAAACTGAAAGAACTTACCTGGCTCAACTCAACTCAACATAACTGAACTCATTTCAATATAAAGCAGTTTAAAACAAGTGCAATATAAAGAAAAAGGAAAACTGTTTAAAACAGGATGTTCACTCATAATCATAATGTCATAAAAGACATACCATGCTCCCTCTCGAAGTCTACTTGTGCAATGAATGAATGGAGTCCCATACCCCCATTCATACTAAGCAGAACCCCTTGAGGAACCATGCAAATACTATTGTGGGAGTTTCTCTAACGACAACCACCACTATGAGCCTAAATGATAATACAGCGTCTTGCCACGCTGCCAGAATTGTTCTATACTTTGCCATCATATAGAACGCTTAACTTAGTAGATCCACTAGCTTAACTTATGTGATCATCTAAAAAGTATGACCCATTAATACCCATGATGGCTACATGGTTTATGGAGACTTGAGTTAATATGAACTCGCATCCCCATATCGGTGCTCAATACTACTCCCAAAATATATTTAGCTCATATGTTTGTAGAAACAAAACTCTTTCTTTTGTTTGAGATAATTACTCAAAACTTAGATTAAAAGCTCTGTTGGAAATTATAGTTTCCTCTTTACTGAAAAACTAGCTCAAAGGCTCTTTTGAAATCTCAGTTTCCTTTCTTGTTTAAATGAGAAAACATTTACTCTTTGGGAATACATAGTCCCGATATACTCTTTTGAAGAAATGAACTCAACTCTTTACTCTTGACTCTTTACTCTTTAATCTTTGCTTAACTCAAAACTTAAGTCTTAAAACTAAGTTAAAACGTTTGTAAAAGACTTCTTAAAATAAGGTTCATGCCAAATTATGGTTTTTAATGACTCGATGCAAGGTTTTCAATAACCATATATAGAACTCAATACTTGGAACTCAAGAACTTTAATAATACTACTCACTTAAAGAATGCTCAACTCAGAGGGTTCATGCGGAATTATGAGCATGAACTACTCAACTCAAGGACTCAAAGATACTTCTCATCTCAAGACTAATCGACTTATAATGTTCATGCAGAATTATGGGAATGAACAACTCAACTCATGGACTTCATGGGTAATAGGTAATAGTCCCATGATTAGGATTATAATCTCAAATGGGTTACAAACTCAATACTACTTAGGACATGGAGATATTACTCCTCTCATAGATACTCAACTTATGGAGTTCATGCGGAATTTATGGGCATGAACGACTTGACTCGAAGGTTTACAAACTACATGGAACTCATGTATACGACACTTCTCATTCTCTTACTTACTACCTCAAGACTTAGTTCAAATCGATGGTTGATCTAAAAGGATTCACAATTGAACTCAATGGCTTTCTTGAACTCTACTCTTAACTCTCTCTTGAATGTGAATTATGAATTCAAGAGTTATGGTTCATGATATGAAGGATCTCGTGATGATAAAGTAGAGTCATGAATACATTATCATCACTCTCATTCTCACTTACTTGAGTCTTGAAACAAGTTACTAGAAGTTGTAGAAGACTCCACAAAAGGACTCAAAGGAACTTTCTTAGAATGTTCGAAAGAATTCTCAAAACTTAACTCTCAACTCTACCTTGAATTTGAATTATGAATTCGAGGTTATGATCATTTTAGGAATGATTTTAGGTGTTTAGAAGTAGCTTAGAGTAGTTAGAATAAAAAAGGAGTGAAAGTGCACTTTAAACTAACTCAAACGGGGCAACTGATGACAAACTGGTTGGGGCAGGATACCCTGGGGCTATGGGTGGCGCAGAGCGCCAGCCCCTAACATTCAGAGGAGGGTTTGGGGCGCTCTGGCTGGCGCATCGCGCCAGGCCCCAACCCAAAAAATTCGACGAATTTTCCTTGCTCTTTTTCTCACCCTAACTCGCCTAGAATCGAACGGTTTCTTCCCCAATCACTTGGATTCGATTACTTAACATAAGTACACTCTAATATACTCAAAACAACACTCAAATTACTAAATTTCATCTCAAGAAATCATCAAAACCCCAACACAACAACATTTAGAATGAACTTCAAGAACACCTATCAAGAACTCATCAAGAACTCTAATCCTTCAACTTTAAGAACGAAATTGTGTTGAAAATAATATGATTGGCGTGTGGGTGAACAAACCCAACACTATGGAAGCTTACATACCTCTTAGGGATCAAACCCATGGCGAAAATCCACAACAACTCTCAAGAACTTCGACGAACGCTTTGATCCTTTCTCTTTTCTCCTCTTCTCTCTTCTTCCTTTCTCTTCTTGAACTCTCAACTAAAACCCTAGGCGTAGACTAGGATTACAAAACTGAACCTCATCAGATTAGACCCCTAAAATATTACTAAAAACGAATTAAATCTGATTGGGTAAGGAAAAGACCAAAATACCCCTCTAAAATCCGGTTGACTTTCCTTATCTAGACAGCCCAACTTCGAATGGACATATCTCCCTCATACGATATCAAAACTGAGAAAACTCGGTGGCGTTGGAAAGATAATTCAAAGATCTTTCCTACGGTATCTGGTAGAACACCTAAATCATCCTGAGATAGGAGTTATGGTCGTTTGAAGTCGACCCAAAGCTCATAGTTAAGCATAACTTGCAAAATTTCAGATTTTGCTATTTCCAATTTAGTTCTTTTTGAAACTCAAGGTGCTACATCTAGTGACCTTAACACTTAAGAAATTTTAATTCCTCGGTAAAATTCTACTCACAATGAAGGATGGTTTATGTCTTATCTCAAAAAAATTCTGGGGTGTTACACATTGCTTGACATCCCTTGGGTGCTTTGGTTGAAGATTGGTGAGTCCTCAGGTTCCGAGGTCGAGACTCCTTTATTTCTTTATGACATTTTCGTTTCAGACTTGTATGTGATGTATGGGTTACGTCTCAATCATTTTCCTTATGATGTACTAAATGACTTTGAGACTTATGTAGACTTCCGCTTTTGTCAAACTCTTTATGATATAAGACTGTCTTGTTGAATTCATTAAAATTCTATTATCTTGCATGATGTATACTGAGCGGCTTGTGTAGGGCCTCTCGGAATTCTATACGCTATGTTATGACTAGGGTATACTTGGGGTTGTGACACTTGAAAAAGAGCATAATAGAATAAAATAATAAGTGCTTAATTCCAAGGTTAGGATGTCAAGTGTTAACATATTTTATTTTCAAGAAAGGTTAGATTGTATTCTATACAATTATGAAATAAGTGCATTCGTAAAATTCAGAAGAAAGTATGTCTTCTTAGTTTGGATAAAATATTAGTATATCTTAGTCATGAAGACTAATGCATAAAAAATAATTTCAACAAGTCCTGAGATTATAATCATCTGACATTGAGGTGGAAGACATACATTATATGTGTATCTTATACAACAAAGATAAAATTATAAAGATTTTACCTTCATACAAAAATAAAAGTTTATAAATTCAAGAAATGAACACATATTTTACTTTAAAGTAGATTAACCATGATAACACAAAACGGTAGCTCTAAAATAAGATGATAATGTTAAACTAGGAATTACAAAAGCATCTTCACAGATAAATTGCTAATAGAAAGTTTAGATTATTAAGATACAACTTTCTAAATGTTCAATTGGCTCCATCTCAAGAACTATACCAAGAAAAGTAAAAGAATAGAAAAAAATAATATAAAGTGAATCAACACTAAAAACCTGAATATAATATGAAGCCATGAACCAACAATATCTACCCAAAAATAAGAAAATAACATTAAATTAATCTTACTTAAAATAAATAAACGTAAACCAACAAAACGAAAATGAGTGAAAAATGAGAAACGTAGCTCATTAAAATGTAGAAAATTGTGGATGCCTTCATGAAACGCAAGATGAGTTACTGGACAAACCCCTAGCTAACTCTAATTGTCTGAAAACTCAATATGTAAACAACTGAAATAAATATAAGGGGGTCGTCGTCGAAGGATGAGGACTCACCAATATTGTTGTTGTGCTGACTGGAAATCATACTAACCGCAGGCTAGATATTGAACGTCTAAACCTATATTATAAAACTATATAGGGCAAAGAGTATGCAGTTAGTACTTTAAATGTACTGAGTATGTAGGATATACATGATAAACATGATAACTGGACATATTGAATCTGAAATGTTGTACTGAATAACATGAAATGATCGATGCACTGACCAAGTAGTAAAACATGCAACTGAAACATACTGAAAACTAAAATAATTGAATACAAGGTCATGCAACATCTGAGATTAAACTGTGGAAGCAACATATAACTATGTGAGCTAACATGGAGTTTGATGTATCATTCATCTCAAAATGGTCCAATATACTTTGTCAGATATATACACTACTAAAAAACTGCTAAAAAATGACGGAAGAAAAAGCGACGGACAGCGTCGCTCCAAAAAAGGGATGGACTAAGAGATGTCGTCCGTCGCTTTTTAATTAAAATAACTATTTTTAAAATTATTTTACAAAAAGCGACGGACTGCATCTCGTAGTCTGTCGCTTTTTATTAAAAATAATTATTTATAAATTAAAAAATAACCACGTTGTCCGTCGTTTTAATTTATTTTATTCTATTAATTAGTTTTTTAAAAAAGCGACGGACGGCATCTCTTAGTCCGTCGCTTTTTGGTCAAAATATCTAGTCAAACATTTTTAAAAAGCGACGGACAGCGTCTCTTA
>JAJOOO010024931.1:0-15384 GCA_029582685.1 Solanum piurae | reverse complement strand
ATGGTCTTATTTGTGAATGGTGACTTGAAATGTGAGTTTATGCTTGTGGTTGTAAAGGTTTGTTAAAGAAGGTCTTAAAAGCATACATTCCTTGTAAAAGTCGGTTGTGCATGTTTTCTTGCATGGTCATCATACTTAGTACTTATTGTACTAATTCCATATTTCTCTATTGTTACAAGTGTATGTGGTGGAAAGTGAGGAGATCTTTTGAGGAAGCTTGGGATATTGACTCTTCTCAAGAAGCTTGGTATGTTCTCATATATTCGAGGACATAGTTGTTACCTTTCTAGTATTTCCACTTAGACATTGTTTAAGACTTATATTTTGCTGTAAAGGGCCGTGCCCCTAAGATGTTCTATTCGTGTCTAAGATGGTACATGAGACTTAGAAATTCTACTTCGTTACATTTCAAAGATATTTATGAGTATTATGAATTTGTTTTATAAAGAGTTTTTATTCCTTACGGTTTTTATTACCGAATGCGATGAATGAATGCTAAGGCTTGTATAAGACCTCTGAGAGATCAAATACGCATGTAACGGCTAAGGGGTGCTCTCGGGTCGTTACAAACTTGGTATCAGAGCATAAGGTTTTGGAAATTGTCCCTTAGGATTCAAAGTCTCATATGATACGTCTAGTAGAGTCTTGTTCATCGGTGTGAGTCACGACACATCTATGAGCGAGAGGCTATAAGACGGTAGAAGTTTCACTTCTTTCATTAATCTTGACGTCGTGCCTTAGAGTTTGGTCTATAAGTATCTTTCCTAATCCGTCTCTTGTGTTTATAGGAAATGAATACGAGGGCTAATCCTAGGAGAGAGGAAGAGGAGAATGTGGATGGGGGAGTTCCTCCCCAAGGTCTTCAAGGTGACCAAGTCCTCATAGGAAATCAAGAGAATGAGGTTCCGGTGGTTCCCCCGGCCACGAATAATGAAGAGATTAGGGCGACTTTTCTAACTCTAGCTCAAGCCATGACGACTCAAGCAAATAGATATGTGGGGCCTAGGTTGAATGCTAATGAGAGTACGGTAGCCTCAAAGTTGAGAGACTTCGTGAGGATGAATCCTCTTATCTTTTTGGGCTTTAGAATTGGAGAAGATCCCTAAGGATTCTTGGATGAGATTTACAAAATTGTGGATGCTATGGGAGTATCTTCTAGAGAGAAAGCGGAATTGGCTTCATACCAATTGAAGGAGGTGGCCCAAATTTGGTACACTCAATGGAAGGCAAATAGGCCGGAGGAAGCGGGTCCTATAGAATGGGATGAGTTTAAGGAAGCATTCTTGGGTAAGTACTTTCCCCTAGAGAAGAGTAAATACAAAATTGAGGAGTTCATTAATCTTAGTTAAGGTAATATGAGTATGGAGGAATATGCTTTGAAGTTCTCTATGTTGTCGAGGTATGCTCCATCTTTGGTGTCTAAATCTAGAGATGAGATGAGTAGGTTTGTTACCGGTGTATACGACTTGGTGAAAGAAGAGTGCCGTACGGCATAGTTGTGAAAGGTTTTCTCAAATAATAAGGGTTCCTAAGGTTGGAAGGCTTTTCTCACCTAAATTGAACCAATGATTACAGAAATTATGCTAATGTTGAGGCGAGAGGCAATCCCATTCTCCCATGCTCCACTTTTCCTTTTACAGTTGTCCGTAATTACTTGTCTATTTTGACAAATCGAGAAATGACAATTTTTTTTACCTATTATACCCTCAATTAATTACTTTGAAAAAGGTAGAACTTTTTGAAAATCTTAAATTTTTAATACATCCACTTCATAATTAATAGGGGTAGAATGGTAAACTCACTATGCCAATAATTATTTTCTTAATAGGTGTGCCAATTTAAAAGTGGACAAGTAATCGGGAACAAAGGGAGTACATTGCAAGGAGGTCCATCTTTCTACATTCGAGATGTTTGCTACTACCAATACTGAGAATATAATCAAGGAAGGAAAAAGATTATACACACAAATATTCATCAATAAAAATTCTGTTTCATTATTTATTTTTCAATCACTTTAAATTTATTGCAAACAATACTGAACAAACTTATTAAAAGTGGAAACCCAATGTATCCTATTTGTTACGCACGCAAATACAAAGTATTCCGATATTACATACTATGTGTGTGAATATCACTACGTCTCATAATTAAGTAAAATCTCATTATTTTTCATAAATCTGAATACAAATAACGCTATTTATGAAATTTTCCAAAGGGGGCCCACCACACGGAAGACACTCACTTAGCGAAACGTTATTCCTAGGAAACTCCACCATGGCAACCCCACTAAAAACTAGAACTTCTCAAAAATCCTTCCCCTTTGTCCACAACCACAATGTGTCTTTGCTCATATCTAAAACGCACCCAAATATTAAAATTAATAAAAAGTTAACCAGAACTGAGAAACCAAACAAAAACAGCCCATCTATGGTTTCAACATCAATTTTAACCTTATTTGGTATTAATGGATTCCCTTTAGACGTGGCTTAATGTATCTCTACACGAACGTGAGCAGATTCATAATTTAAAATTTGTATTTATCCAGAGTCAAGAATATTAGGTTGATGTTTTTTTTTTTTGCATCTTTTTTGAGAAGTTTAATTTGTGTTTAATTTTTTACTTTTAATTTATTAAGGAAAATTCTGTAATTTATATATCCACTAGGAATTTCTCCTATTCCTTCTTCATTTTTTTTATATATGTGTTAGTAGAAAATTGAAGGCTCATTATTTGTTTGTGGTATGGTGGATTGATTTTGGTTGATTTTTTTTTGAGAATACTATTGGTGAGCTTTATTAATTGAGATTGATGTCGAAGAAAGCAAAGTGAATCTATTGATTTTTGAAGGTGAATGTAATACTAAAAAAATTAGTAAGACTTGTATTAGAAGGCTAGATATAATAATATATTAGTCATATGTGCCAGCATAGAATTTTCTAGATATACATTAGCTAGTGGATCCACAATAGCTAAAAGTTCATGGTCCTTACCTTGGCAAGTAGGACAACTCATTTCAGTGTGGGAGACACTTAATTCCATGTTAATAGCATGCATGGTCTTATTTGTCGGTTAAGGCTTTTTCTAACAAACAAGAAAAGTTATGATGAACCAAGGTTACTTCAAGAAGTATCGTAATTATGTCTTAAGATGATGTTCTCTTGCATTGAACATATTTTACTACTTATGATTTCTAACTCCAAGATGCATGTTTTAGCTTGATCATTGCTTACTTATAAAAATGTCCCATTTTAGCATGTTTAAATGTTTATATGCATGGCTATCAAACTTGGTACATATTTTATACAAACGCATACTCTTGCCTACATTTCCCCAAATGTAGGGTCTGACTGTTAGGGTTCTCAGTTTCGTGGCTAGAGGTTGATTTGAGAGATTTCTAGCTCTCGTGAGTCCTCGTGCTTTGAGGATGGACTTTTATTGTTTTTCAGTCTTTCCCTTATTGTTAGTTTTGAACATGATGTATGGGCTAGGACCAATTTCATTCTTAAGTACTAGATGTCTAATGAGACAAGTGTTTAGACTTCCGCTTTACTTTTATAAAACTTTTGGACTTGTAATGTTGCATTTATCTCTTTGTTCTATTCTTATGTTATGATTGCTAAGTGGCATGAATGGGGCCTCTCGGGGTCCTATACACCATGTTACACATAGGGTGTACCCCTAGGTCGTGAGAAACTTGGTAATCAAAGAAGAATGTTTAGTAAGTCTATCTCATAAGCCACGTCTAGTAGAATATTGTTCATGAGTGTGAAACATGCCACATTTATGACTGAGAGGCAACTAGATTTTTAGGAAACTCCACTTCTTTCATCATTCTAAAGTCGTGCAATAGAGTTCAACTCTATAAAGCCTCAGTCCTAATCCCTACTCGATGCTCACCAAGATATGGATACTCAAAGAGATTACACTATAAGGAATGTTGTGAGGGAGAAGCTCCTTCTCAAGCTTCGGTCGACCCTTTGGCCGAGCAAGTAACTAATGCGGAGTTCAGGGCTGCTTTTCAAAGTTTGACTCAAGTCATAACGGCCCAAACCAATAGGGAGGTTGCGGTTCTCGTGAACCAAAATATGGGTACGACGGTATCTAGAGTGAGAGATTTCACTAGAATGAATCCCCCAAAGTTTCATGGTTCTAAGGTTGAGGAAGATCCTGAAGAGTTTATTGATGAGGGTTACAAGGTGTTGATGATTATGGGAGTGACCCCGGTGGAAAGGTAGAGTTGACTGCTAATCAACTTAAGTATGTTGCTCAAATTTGGTTCAACCAATGGAAAGAAGGGACACTGGAAGATGCGGGTCCTCTAGATTGGGAAAAGTTCAAAGTTACTTTCCTTGATAGGTTCGTTCTCTTTGAAATGAGGGAGGCAAAGGAGCTCAAATTCATTAATCTTTGTCAAGGGAGCATGAGTATGAAAGAATATGATTTGAAGTTCACACAATTGTCTCGATATGCTCCTACAATGGTTGTCGAACCTATGGCAAAGATGAGCAAGTTCATTTCGGGTGTGTTCAAAATGTTGGTTAAGGAATGCCGTACCTCCATGATTGTTAGGGATATGGATATTTATTATCTCATGATTCATGCTAAATATATTAAAGTGGAGAAACTTAAGGAAAGGTCTAGGGATACAAAGAGGGCTAAGACCGGTGATGGCAATTTCACACATTCAAGGTCCGATGGACATGGTCATTCTAGGTTCTGAAAAATGTTTTCCAGTCAAGGTTCCTCCCATGCCTCTTCTTAGTTCAACAAAGATAGGGTGTCTAACCCTAAACATTTAGGAGGGAATATTAGTGGATCTTTATTACTTAATTATGCTAATTGTGGAAGAAAGCACGAGGGTAAGTGTCTAATGGGTTCCAATGCTTGTTTTGGTTTTGGTAATATGGACCACAAGATAAGAGATTGCCCTTCAGTTGTTAAGAATGAGGGAGATAATCGTTGAAGGGCTCAAACTAATCCTTCATTCGGTCCTGTGGGAATCAGAATCAAAATCGATTCTATGAACTCAATACATATCATGAGAAAGATGGTTCTCTCCATGTAGTTACTGGTATGTTGAAAGTCTTCCAACTTGATATTTATGCTTTACTTGACTCCGGTGCTATCTTGTCTTTTGAAACGCCATATGTGGCTATGAGGTTTAATATTCTTCAAGATGTATTGTTAGATCCCTTTTCTGTCTCTACTCCTATTGGTGATTTTGTAGTGGCTAAGAGGGTCTATAGAAAGTGTCCCATTTCCTTGTCCCACAGAGTTACTCTTGGTGACCTGGTAGAGCTTGATATGTTAGATTTTGATGTTATTCTTGGTATGGATTGGTTGCATGCATGTTATGCTTTTATTGATTGTAGAACCCATGTTGTCAAGTTTCAGTTTCCAAATGAGCCTGTCCTAGAGTGAAAAGGGGGAAATTATATGCCTAAGGGCTAGTTTGTTTCTTGTCTTAAAGCTAGAAAGATGATTTCTAAGGGTTGGATTTATCATATAGTTAGGGTGAGGGATGTAGATTATGAAACCCCTATTCTTGAGTCGATCCCCATTGTGAATGAGTTTTGGAAGTGTTCCCACATGATTTAACCAGTATTCCTCTCAAAAGGGAAATAGACTTTGGTATTGACCTTCTACCAGATACACAACCTATCTCTATTCCTCCTTACCGAATGACTCCGATAGAACTTAAGGAATTGAAAGATTTGTTGGTTAAAGGTTTCATTCGACCGAGTATATCCCCATAAGGTGCTCCAATGTTGTTTGTAAGAAAAAAGGATGGTTCTCTCCGAATATGCATAGACTATCGACAATTGAACAAGGTTACGATTAAGAATAAGTATCCTCTCCCAAGGATAGATGATGTGTTTGACTAACTACAAGAAGTGAGTTACTTTTCTAAGATTGACCTCCGATCGGGTTATCACCAATTGAGGGTGAAGGAAGATGATATTCCGAAAATGACTTTTAGAACCTGATATGGTAATTTTGAGGTTTTGGTGATGTCTTTTGGTTTGACTAATGCTCCCGCTTCTTTTATGGATTTAATGAATAGGGTGTTTAGACAATACCTTGATATGTTTGTGATTGTGTTCATTGATGATAAATTGATTTATTCAAGAAGCGCGAATGAGCACATCAATCATTTGAGGATTGTGTTGCAATCAAGGACCAACAACTCTTTGCAAAGTTTAGCATATGTGAATTTTGGCTAAGGTCCATGGATTTTCTTAGTCACATTGTTTCAAGTAAGGGTATTGAGGAAGATCCTAAGAAGACCTACGTGGTCGATAGTTGGCCTAGACCTCTATCCCCTTCGTTTATCAGAAGTTTCTTGGGTTTGGCTGGTTATTATAAAAGGTTTGTTGAGGGGTTTTCTTCCATTGCCTCCCAATTGACTGCATTGACCCAAAATAAGGCTAAGTTCATATGGTCCGAAGCATGTGAAAAGAGGTTTAAGGAATTGAAGGATAGATTTACTTCCGCTCTGGTGTTGACTTTATTAGAAGGGACTGATAGTTTGGTTTTTTATTGTGATGCCTCGAGAATTGAGCTAGGATGTGTACTTATGCAAAATGGTAAAGTTATTCCCTATGCTTTAAGGAAACTTAAAATTCATGAGAAGAATTCTCCTACCCATGACCTTGAAATAGCGAAGGTTGTTTTTGCCTTAAAAATTTGGAGGCATTATTTGTATGGTGTTCATGTGGATGTCTTTACTGACCACAAGAGTTTGGAATACGTGTTCAACCAGAAGGATCTAAATCAGAGCCAAAGAAGATGGCTTGAGTAATTAAAGGATTATTATATGAGTGTTCTCTATCACCCTGATAAGGTGAATGTGGTAGCGGATGCTCTTAGTCGGTTATCTATGGGTAGTGTTTCCCATATTGAAGATGATAGAAAAGAGTTGGTTCGAGATTGGCCCGGTTCGGTGTTCAACAAGTAGACTCTACTAAAGGTCGTGTTATGGTTCACAATGGTTCATAATCATCTTTTGTGGCGGATGTGAAAGCCTAGCAAGGTCTTGATCCGACTTTGGTTTAATTAAGGGAAGCGGTGCTTCAAAAGTCCATAGAGGCTTTCTCCCAAAGCGGAGATGGTGTACTTTGATACCAAGGTCGTTTGTGTGTTCCCAATGTTGATTACTTGAAGGAACGGGTCTTGTCAGAAGCCCAAAGTTCTCGGTATTCCATTCACCTGGGTGCCACCAAGATGTACCGTGATTTGCAGAAGATCTATTGGTGGAAAATGATAAA
This sequence comes from Solanum piurae, assembly GCA_029582685.1. Classification (NCBI taxonomy): domain Eukaryota; kingdom Viridiplantae; phylum Streptophyta; class Magnoliopsida; order Solanales; family Solanaceae; genus Solanum; species Solanum piurae. Next base: position 8,116 of record JAJOOO010024931.1, on the reverse strand, counting down.
GAAAGATATTGCAGAATTCGTGGCTAAGCATCTTAATTGCCAGCAAGTGAAGGTTGAGCATCAAAAGCCGGGAGGTTTATCCCAAGATATTATCATTCCTACTTGGAAGTGGGAAGATTTGAATATGGACTTTGTTGTTGGTTTACCTTACACTCGGCGACAAGACTCAATTTTGGTTATAGTAGATTGAATGACGAAATCGGTTCATTTAATCCCGTCAAGATTTCTTATTCGGTGTAGGACTATGCTAAGTTGTACTTGAGGGAAATGGTAAAGTTGAATGAAGTGCCTTTATCGATTATCTCCAATCATGGAACTCAATTCACTTCATAGTTTTGGAAGTCTTTCCAAAAGGGTCTTGGTACTCATGTTAAGCTTAGTATGGCCTTTCACCCCCAAACTGATGGGCAAGCGGAGCGTATTATCCAAACTTTAGAACATATGTTGAGATCTTGTGTGATAGATTTCAAGGGTAATTGGGATGATCATTTACTTTTGATTGAGTTTAACTATTGATACACTCAAATTACACCTCCCTAAAGAAGTAAAAGCGATTGTTATCAAGTAAAGAACCCAACTTATAGTTGGGGTCGATCCCACGAGGAATATGGTGTAGACTTCACTTCAACTTAAAATTATATTCGTTTAGTCAACGTATTTCTGAGACAAGTAAGTAAAGGTGGGGGGGGGGTTTATGTAACAAATAAGTAATTGTTGTTTAGAGAGCAAGATTCGAACTTTAGTTGTTATCAATGGGACCAAGTAACTAGGGTGTATGTGTTCCCCATAAGCTCATAACGCGGTAATCCTAGTAATAGCAATCCTTTCCTAGTGTATTACATGCAAAGTGATAAGTTATGTATCCCTAAATCCTTGGTCCGGCAAATAGAGAATTTCACCCCGCACCTTGGTCCGGCTACATGTGTATAATTTACTAACCCTACCTTTACCTCATATTAGACATCACATCAATGTATGGCTTAGTTTTCACTCTCGCACCAATTGACATTAGACTATTATATAGTATCACACTAAATCTATGTTGATAATTCTTTTCTTATTTACTACCTCCTTGGTTCGAAAAGTAGCAACAAGGCGAGTTCTAACGTTTGCAACAGTTAAAAAGACTTCTTAACGAAAGAATTATCAATGCATACAACAACACTATTCAAGAATTACGTAGTTACTATTCATACTTTGTTAATCGCTCATGGTTCCCACAACCCAAGTTGTGGATTTAGTTACTCATGCTAGTAAGAACACAATTCATAGTTGTATAAGAAGAATTCATGAACTTACTATTAGAGTAGAAGAAATCCAAAAACCCAACTTGAATTGCAAAGTTAAAATCTTCAAAACAAACTTAGGAAATCAAGAATTGCTCAAGTAGCAAAATTAATCTCCCAAGCCAAAAGCTAGAACTAAAATAATAATGTCTAACCCCCAAAAATGAGGTTTACATACCCTATTTATAGAAAACATAGTCCTAAACAAAAAGGAAATGAAATAAGGAAATAAAGATTTTGGACGCGGTTTCAATCTACGATACTGACCTACGGACCGTGGATTCACCTATGGTCTGGAGGCCCCTTTCGTGGTTTGGGACTTAGGCATTTTTCCAAAGCTCAAAAATCTTCAACTCTTAGTAACGATTGACGGATCAGAAGGACGGACCGTGACTCGATCCATGGTCCGTGGATCCTCATCCATAGCTCCATACTTAAAATTTAGAAATCAGGTACTGGAACCCCCTTCTCTGAATCATTTGATGGACCTGCAGGACGGCTCGTAGGTTGACCTATGGTTCGTCGTTTGTAATAGTGGTTCCACACTTGGTCAAGAATTCCTTGATTTTCCTTCAAGCCATACATGTCCATCTACGCCTACCACCTACGAACTGTGACTGGACCTACGGTCCGTAGATGCCCTTTTCTGCAACATTCTTCAGTTGTGTCTCTCAACTTCCACATCCGAACTTATTTCCTGCAAACAAGATAAAAACACATTAGTACCAATACAAAATGGCTCTAGACACACACAACTCTTAAGTGAAATGTATTAAAAATATCGTAAACTCACGGTATATCAACTATAACAATAATTATCACTCAAGTATTGGTATGGCTCCATTTGAGGCATTGTATGGTAGGAGGTGTAGATCTCCTATAGGCTGGTTTGTGGTGGGTTACGTTGCCCTAATAGGTCCCAATTTGGTATATAAGGTTATGGAGAAAGTTCAACTTATTAGATAATGGTTAAAAATAGCTCAAAGTCGGCAAAAGTCATATGCCGATGTTAGGAGAAAAGATCTTGAGTTTGACATTCATGTTTGGGTTTACTTGAAAATTTCACCCATGAAGGGTGTAATGAGGTTTGGTAAGAAAGGGAGGCTTATTCCTTGTTATGTAGGCCCATATTAGATTTTGAGGTGTGTTAGTAGGTTGCTTATGAACTTGAATTGCCTAGAGAATTGGCATCGGTGCATCCGGTTTTCCATGTCTATATGTTGAACAAATGTGTTGGTGATCTGACATCTATAGTTCCGTTAGAAGGTTTTAAGGAGAATCTTTCTCATGAGGAAGTTCCGGTTGAGATTTTAGATCGACAAGTCAAGAAGTTGAGAAATAAAGAAGTTGCTTCCGTAAAAGTGTTGTGGAGGAATAAGTTAGTTGAGGGTGCTACTTGGGAGGCTGAGGCCGATATGATGTCGTGATATCCTCATCTCTTTCCTTCTACTTCTACTCTAGCTTTAAGTATTGAGTTCCTCATGGTTTACTCTTTTTTGTGTCATGTGTCTTAGATATTCCCATGATTTCCTTATTTATGCATGTTCATAAAAAAACTAAACTTTTGAGAAAATGAGTCAACTTGATTGATTTCTACCTATTTATGTACATTTGAGTATGAGTTGCATATAGACTTTATGATATGATGTTTTGAACATGCTTTAGCTTGGAGTTAATGTTTCCTCCTCGGATATGTGTATTTATCTGATTGTATGTATGTTGGGCTGTTAGGTTAAGTTTCTACCTTCCTTATGATGTCTTGAATCTCATTCGAGGATGAATGATCCCAAGGGGGAGATAATGTAACACCTAGGATTCGAAAAGATAGGAAATTTCAGATTTTTCAGAAACATGGTGCCAACACCGATGACACCATTCATGGACCGAAGTGGATCGACAGTCTGTCGATGGGGGTCGTGGTTTGAGAGTTGGTTTTCCAAAAATGTCAAGTTTTATGTATTTTTCAACGGTTCACCAGAATGGTGCGTAGTTGAATCCATGAGTCGTAGATAGGTCTCGTAGGTGAGTTCCAGACTTAGAGAAAATTCAGGACCAAAAGTCGAGATCCACGGTCGGGATCACTAGAACGTCGTTGGACCAACAGTCCTGGATGAGGCCCGTCGATTGAGGTCTCAGATCCCAGCCTCTGATCCAAACGACAGTATAGCAGAATGGTCTGTGGATTGACCAACGAACCGTTGTTCTGGCCGTCAGTTGGTACCGTCAGTTATTTTCTTGGGGCAGTTGGGTCTTTCCCTAATTATTTTATCCTAATACCATGTTGTTTTACCCTTCACTAAAACCCCTATATAAGTGTTTTATTTCCCTAATTTCCCTAATTGAAACCATTATGTCAAATTTACAAAAGAAGAACCAGTGTTCTCTCCAAAATATTCCTCTCTCTAGAAAACTTGAAGAAAAAGGATTCAACCTAGGGTTTCAAGTCAAATCTCCAAATCCTCCATTGAAGTGAAGCAATTGGCATTGAGGTATGATAGTTTTCATCCATGGATTCCTTCCATTCATAGAGTTCCCAAATTCTCCTATTTTCAAAGTTAGAAATCCCCAAATTGAGTTAGGGTTTTCTTCTATGTTATGGGTTCTCTTGATTATTGATTTAAATGACTGAATTATGATCTCTTATGCATGAATTGATAAAATTCCATTGTTTTTGTGATGATTCCCCATGAACCCATGTATTTTCCAAGTTTTCCAAGTTATGATTATATAATGTGAGTTTTGAATTATGAAAGAAGAGATTATGAAATTAAGCATGTTCTTATGGAATTTATGTAAATGTTTTAAGGATGCTTTGAGAGTGAAGCATCAATGATGATGTTGTTGATTTGTTGAAAGGATTTTCTCATATACACATGAAAGCATGATTGTGAAAGGTTTTCTCACATAATAAGGGTTCCTAAGGTTGAAAGTCTTTTCTCACCTAACATGAACCAATGATTACAGAAATTATGCTAATTTTGAGGCAATATGTTATTACCCATGCTCTCTATTGAATGACAAGAGGTGATTACCCATGTCATGTGATGTAAGGACAAGAGGCGATTACCCATGTTCCTTTAAGATATAAGATGAATAAGATTACGAACTATTCCGTAGAAGTTAAGCTTAGTACTGAGTTGACAAGTGGTGATTACCCAAGTCCCATAAACTATGTGCCAACATAGGATTGTCTAGATAGACATTAGCCAGTGGATCCACAATAGCTAGAAGTTCACGGTCCTTACCTTGGCAAGTAGGACAACTCTTTTAGGTGTGGGAGACACCAGATTTGTTACTAGCTCGCATGGTCTTATATGTCGGTTAAGTCTTCTTCCCACAAACAAGCAAAGTTATGATGAACCAAGGTTACTTAAATAAGTATCGTAAGTATGTTTTAAGATGTTCACTTGCATTGATAATGTTTTATGACTTATGATCACTAAATCTCAAGATATGTTTTAACTTAATCATTGCTTAATTATGAATATGTCCCTTTTTAGCATGTTTTAAATGTTTATATGCATGGCTATCATACTTAATACATATTTTGTACTGACGCATACTCTTGCCTACATTTCCCCAAATGTAGGGTCCAACTGTTAGGGTTCTCAGTTTCGTGGCTAGAGGTTTATTTGAGAGATTTTGATCTATGGTGAGTCCTCATGCTTCGAGGATAGACTTTTATTGTTTTTCAGTCTTTCCCTAATTTTCAGTGTTGAACATGATGTATGGGCTAGGCCCAATTTAATTCTTATGTACTAGATGGCTAATGAGACAAATGTTTAGAGTTATAAAACTTTTGAACTTGAAATGTTATCTTTACCTCTTTGTTTTATTTGTTATGTTATGAATGCTAAGTGGATTGTATGGAGCCTCTCGGGGTCCTATACGCCATGTTACATCTACGGTGTACCATTGGGTCATGATACTTCAAGAATAGTCTTCACTTCATTTTTCAAAATACATCACCGAAGAACCTGATATGCACATTCTTAGAACAAGTATGTTCATCCCAAAATTAATTCTTCTCGTCAAAGAGGAACCTCTTGCATTGATGTCCATTCATCCCTTTAGGAAGCATACCACATACCACATTGAGTGCAAAATTAGCATACCATGGTGTAGTATTATTTGATAACATTCTTAGAACAAGTATGTTCATTCCAAAATTAATTCTTCTCGTCAAAGAGGAACCTCTTGCATTGATGTCCATTCATCCCTTTAGGAAGAATACCACATACCACACTGTGTGCAAAATTAGCATACCATGGTGTAGTATTATTTGATATAGCCATAACTAATTCATTAGGAAAAGACTCTTCATTGTCCTTCTCCTTGAAACTAACCACATTTGGTTCATAATGTTATAAATGATCCGCCACTTGATTTTCACAGCCCTCCGATCATTGACTTCAAAGTCAAATTGCTGAAGCAACACCACCCAATAAATTAGCCTCGACTTTGCCTCTTTCTTGGCCATTAAGTGCCAAATTGGAGTGTGGCCCATGTGAACAACCACCTTGGTACCTTGAAAATAAGTTGTAAACTTGTCAAAAGCATACACAACCGCCAAGAACTCTTGTTTGGTCACTATGTAGTTTTCTGCGCCACATTCAAAGTCTTGCTTACATAATATACTGGGTGAAACAATTGCACTTTTTTTTGTTCGAGAACCGCACCAAAGGCCATACCACTTGCATTACACATAAGTTCAAAAGGAAGTCTCCAATTTGTAGCAACAATATTAAGGGCTAATATTAACTTCTCCTTTACACAAGAGAAAGTTTTCAAGCAAGAATTATCAAAATCAAAACACTCTACAGCTTGCACAATGGAAAGTGACCTTGGAGAAGTTTTTAATAAAACAACAGTCGAACCCCACATATCCTAGAAAACTTTGGATCCCTTTCAGTGAAATAGGAGGTGGAAACCGTGTACCTCCACCTTTGCTTGGTCCACTTAAATATCCTTCCCGATATCTTATGCCTGAGGAGAATTCCTTCCTTCACCATAAAGTGATTTTTTAACAGTTAAGAACAAGATTTGTCTCGATGCATCTTTTCAAAACCTTTCTCAAATCCTCAAGACAAACATAAAACAAATCACCAACGACTAAGAATTCATCGATGAACACTTCCATTGAATCTTCCACCATGTTTGCAAATATTGATAATATGCACCTTTGGAAAGTGGTTGGGGCATTGCAAAGGTCAAAGGGCATTCTTTTGAATGCCAATGTTCCATAAAGGCAAGTGAATGTCATTTTTGTTGCTCTTCCAAGGCAATATAGATATGATTGTACCCGAGTAACCATCTAGAAAGCAATACAAACCACAACCCACAAGTCTATCAAGAATCTGATCCATAAATGGCAGTGGACAATTATCCTTTTCGATCCACACATTCAAATTTTGATAATACATACACATACGCTACCCATTCACCGATCTTATGCACACTAGCTCATTCTTTTCATTAGGGACAACCGTTATCCCCCAATTATTTGGCACACATAATATGGGACTAATCCATTGAATTTCCGCAATAGGGCAAACCATTCCCGAGTCGAGCCACTTGATTATTTCCTTCTTTACTAACTATTGCATAGGAGGATTCAACATCCGTTGATGTTCAATACTAGGTTTGATTCCTTTGCCAATTGAAATTTCTGTGCGCATATGTGAGGTGGACCCCCAACTATATCCAAAATTTACCATCCTAATGCTTTGATGAACCTTTTTAATACATCAATTAATGCACCAACTTGTCCTTGCAAAAGATCAACGACAACAATCATCGACAATGTGTTGTTACCTCCCAAGAAAATGTATCGCAAATGGGAAGGAAAGTTTTTCAACTTTAGCCTCGGAGGCTCTTCAACTAAGGTTTTGGCTGGAAGACTCTCCTTGTTCTTCAAGTCAATAGAAAGTTTCTTGGGGTTGGATTGAAAGTAACCTGACCCAGCAAGTGCAGCCACTACCTCATCGCAGTAATAAATCTCTTCCATATCGTAGTGTAACAATATAGTCGCTAAAGACTCCCCAATACAAGTAATTGCACCAACACTTGCTAGTGGCTCATCAATAACTTCAACACAAGACACAACTTTCATATCACTTGGGTGTTTCATAGACTTGCACACATTACAGTTCACCTTTTTGTTGTAAACTCTAAATTTTAATTCTCCACTTTCTACATCCACCAAGGCTCTTCTGATGTCCAAGAAAGGTCTACCTAAGATAATCGGGATCTCTGCATCAATTTCACAATCCACACAACAAACTAAATGAGGTAGATGAACTTATCCACTTTTACCAAGATATCATAAAGCACACCTATCGGTCTTTTGATAGAACGATCAGCCATCAAGAGACACATCGTAATTGTATTTGGAGCATCTAACCCAAACTTTTTGAAGATAAAAAATGGCATCAAATTAATACTTTCACTTAGATAGCACAGTGCTTTGGCAAATTGATACATCTAGATGGTATAAGGGATGGTGAAATCATCAGGATTATCATTATTAATAACCCCATTACTTGACATAATGGTATTGAAGCTATGTGAAACCTCAACGGTCTCTAATTCCATCCTTCCCTTCTTTGTAATCAACCCCTTCATAAATTTTGCATACCCCGGCATCTCAAGTAAAGCATTGACCAAAGGAATATTCATCGAAAAACTTTTAAACATGGACAAAACTTTTGAAATTTGTCATCACCTTCTTTCTTCTTTGGTCGTTGAGGGAGGGGGGAGGGAGTCACCTTGATCGGAGCATTCACACTACCCAATGGAGTATTAATGCCCCCTATCCCCCCCCCCCGTTG
>JAJOOO010024930.1:0-13549 GCA_029582685.1 Solanum piurae | reverse complement strand
TGAAGTGTGATGACAAGTTTGAGAGGCTTGTTTGGGGTTCCTTCGGGTTCCTCATTCGCCATGTCACGTCTAGGCCCTAGGCTTGGGTCGTGACAGACACGACCCCAACCCTTGGTTGGGTTACTATACTATTGCACGATTGTAGACACTCGTACTGGAAGTTGTGTCGTTGATTATGCAAACATCAAGCTCCCCAAGATGAGAGACTTGGTCGAATAAAACCCTTCTCAAGGAGATCTTTCAACTGCTCTTTAAACTCTTTTAACTTTGCTGGTGCCATCCTATATGGAAGAATAGATATTGGATGAGTATCGGAAATAATATATATACCGAAGTCTATTTCTCTCTCAAGAGGGACTCCAAGTATATCATCTGGAAAAACCTGAGGAAACTCATTCACAACTGGAACTGACTCAATAGGAGGTGTCTCAACACTAGAGTCATTAACTCGAACTAAGTGATAGACACAACCCTTGGAAAAAAACTTTCTCGCCTTGAGGTATGAAATGAAACGACCCTTAGGCACTGCTGAACTAATCCTCCACTCAAAGACTGGCTCAATAGGAAACTGGAACTTGATGACTCGAGTTCTACAATCAATGGAGGCATAACAGGCATGAAGCCAATCCATACCCAGAATAACATCAAAATCTACCATGTCTAACTCAACTAAATCAGCCGTAGTGCTCTTGTGATTGATGGAAATAGTACAATCACGATAGACTCTCTCAGCTAGAATAGACTCCCCAACAGGTGTAGAAAAACAAAAGGACTCATAAAGTTTCTTAGGAAGAACATCAAAATTCATCACAACATAAGGAGTCACAAAAGATAAACTCTCTCCTGGATCTAGCAAAGCATAAACATCAAAAGTAAAGACTTTAATCATACCAATGACAACATCTGGAGAATTCTCTTGCTCTTGACGACTAGTGATCACATATATGGGGTTTGCTCCTCCACCAGTTCCTGAAGTAGCTCCTCTAGGTGCAGCCCTGTCTGGTGGAGAAACCGAAGAAGATTGGGCTCTATTGCCCTTATTCCCATTACCTTGCCTGTTCTTAGGACACTCTTTCACGAAGTGACCCTCTTGACCACACTTGAAACAACAAGTAGAGCCATCGCGACAAGCACTTGGGCAGTTCCTACCACACTTAGCACATGTAGGAGCCCAATTACTTCCTTGTGCCATACTACCCTGAGACTGAGCAGGTTTAGCTCTGAAATTCTATGAATTCTAACTATTATACTCACCTTTATTCGTTGGTGCAGGTGCACTAGCAGATGATGGAGTATGTCCCTTTTGCTTTTGGTGAAAGGAAGAAAAGTTCACATTACTCCTTTGTTTCCCGGACTCATTACATGTCTTAGCTTTCTTGTTTATGAATTCTTCTCTATCCCTCATCTTCTCTTCCTCAACCTGCTGCACATAAACCATAAGTCTTGTTATGTCCATGTCCCCTATTAGCATCGCTGTCTTGCCCTCTTTACTTGACAAACGAGATAGCCCAACAACAAATAGACTCATCTTGCTTCTCATATCCGCAACCATCTCTGGAGCATATCGAGAAAGTTGGGTGAACTTCAAACTGTACTCATGAACACTCAGTGAATCCTGCTTAATAGTAAGGAATTTTCGTACCTTGGCTTCTCTCAGTTCACGGGGAAAGAAACTCCCTAAGAAAGCCTCATCAAACATAGCCCAACTCAAAACTGGTGCAACCTCAACTCTACCCTTTTTCCACTGGTCAAACCAAGTCCTAGCAACACTCTTTAGTTGATATGCAGCTAGTTCCACTCGCTCAGCATCGACAACGTGCATAACCTCAAATACCTTATGCAGTTCCTCATAAAAATTTCCAGATCCTCAGTGGTGCTTAAACCAGCGAAGCTTGGAGGATTCATCCTTAGAAACTCACATTTTCTTGAAGTATCATTCACTTCCTGCCGGTTCTCTCTCTGAACAACTTGATTGGTCACCGCTTGACTTAACATTATGATCGCTTCCCTAAACTCAGTATTGGTGACCTCTCCTTAGGGTTGCACTTCAGGTGCATTAGGTACCCCTTGTTCCTCGGCATTCCTCCTAGCAGAACGACTTCTGACAAGTTTTTGTGGAGGCATGATCAACTGAAAGACACACGCAAGAACGAGTTAGAAGGAAAATTTATAGAGATTAACTCCATCACACGAATGAATACGAAAGAAGTGAGATAGTTTCTAAATGTTGCAGCCTCCTAATTATCGATGTGGCGTGCTTCACACCGATAACTAGGACTCTACAGACACAGCTTCATAGACTCCTTAGGACTTATGAACTCTGTGCTCTGATACCAAGTTTGTCACGCTTCGAGCCTACCGCCTGGGCGGGACTGACACTCGAGAACCATTGCTTGCCCCAAGTGAACCCTTGGCCTGGGTAGACTCTCAGCGGAAGACTTACTCAACAGAAAATGTACTTAAATACAATCTTAAACAAACTGTCTAAATATATAAACTGCGAATGTTTTGAAATAACATCCAACTTAACCAAAGAGGCAACTCAAGATTCAACATAAGCCAATAACAAGATAATGACAATTGAACTAACTAAATATCTATGAAGACTCTAACAACTGAGATGGACGTCGGGACAAGACCCACGACATCCTAATGGACTAACTAATCAAAGCAATAAAAAGGGAATCCTCCGGAAAGCAAGTAGGCTCACCAACTCACTCTGAGTGCTCAACTGGATCAACGAGGAGCTGGATGCTCATCCTGGTTAACTGTATATACATCATAAAATGATGCAGGCCAAATGGCATCAGTACATTGAATGTACGAGCATGCGAGGGGAATTCTAAATAATACATAAGCTTAAACTGGAACCTGAAAGAAACAATTACTTCAACTTTACACAACTCAAATGCAGAATTAAACAACATTAAAGATGCAGTTTATATAAAGCATTTAAAACAGTAATAAAAAACTCAATATACATAAATACAATAAAGTAATATAACTTTGTGGGAGTTCTCTAACTGACAACCATCACTATGAGCTATGTGATGATACAACGTCTCGCCCACGCTGCCAGAACTGTCATATAACTTGCTGGGATATAGAACGCCTTAACTAAGTGGATTCACTAGTCTATGCTAAAAAAAATTAAGTAATCATCTAAAAAGTATGACCCTTTCTACCCACGTTGGCTACATGGTTTATGGAGATATTGAGTTGTTATGAACTCGTCCCCACATCGGTGCTCAATACTACTCCCAAAATACTCAGCTCATATGTTTAAAAACAAAAACAATTTCTGTGGTTTGAGATAATTACTTAAAACTAGCTCAAATGCTCTTTTGGATATTGGTGTTTCCTCTCTTGTTTAAAATGTGAAAATATTTACTCATTTGGGAATACTTAGTCCCCATTTACTCTTTTGAAGAAAAGAACTTCATTTTTTACTCTTACTCAACTCAAACTCAAGTCTTAAAACAAGTTTAAAACATTTGCAAAAGACTTCTTGAAAAGACTATATGAACTTTCTAGACTTGGCAGTTAACTTTTCTTGAATTTGGATTTATGGATTCAAGGTTATGATTCATGTTTATGGATATTTCTGGATGTTTAGAAGTCATTTGGAGTAGTTAGAATCGATAGGAAGTGTAAGTACACTTTAGAAGGACTCAAACGGGCTAAATGATGAAAAATGGGTTGGGGCGGACAGCCGTGGCGCATTGTTGGCGCGCCGCGCTAGCCCCAAAGTTTAGAGAACCATTTTGGCGCACTGCTGGCGCGCCGCCCCAGCATTCCTGGCGCTACGGGGGCACGTTGTGCCAGCTTTCCCCCAGTCAAACCTGGCGAATTTTTCCTCTCGTTTTCTGACCTTAATTCGATTAATTTTGATTCTTCTTCTCAATATCTCTTTAGATTCAGGTACCCAGAATATATACACAAGAATATAACTTAAATAAACTCTAATAATTGACATTAAACTATCAAACACTCCTCAATCTCATCCCAAATTCAAGAACGAAAGCAATTCAAGAACACAACTCAAGAACATCGAATTCTCAATCTTTTTAGGACAAAAATACACTGAATTAAACATGTTTGGTGCATGGGTGAACGAACCCAATGCTATGTGAACTCACATACCTCGTAGGATCAAATCCTTGGCGAAATCCGCAATCAATTCCTCAAAAAATCGAAGAATCTAGACTCTTTCTTCTCATTTCTCCTCTTGCGTTCTTTCTCTGAAAACCCTAGCGTGATTTTCAATTGTGTAAACTGAATTGGACCCCAATTTAATTATAAAAAATGAATATAATTAATTGGATAGTGAAAAGACCATAATACCATTCTAAAATCTGGTTTTGACTTTTCTTATCTAGACAACCCAACTTCAAATGGACATATCTCTCTCATACGAACTCGGAATTGAGCAAACTTGGTTGCATTGGAAAGAAAATTCAAAGAGTTTTCCTACGGTATCTTGTATCACACCTAAATCATCCTGATATAGGAGTTATGGTAGTTTGAAGTTGACCCAAAACTGAAACTTAACATAACTTAATTAAACAGATTTTCAGATTTTTCATTCTTTTAAAAAATGGATCTTTCTAATTCTAGCTCTTTCACTTAGCGAGGTGTTACATATACTTTTATTATATTTTTAAATAATCAAAGAACTTCAGCCCACTCTTTAATATAAACTTTTGTCTCTAACTACATCTAGTTGTAGAGGACTTGGCATGCCTCTCTTGTTCACTAGCTAAGTGTTCTTTCCCTAACTTACTTAATTGCCCTTTGTTATTCCATAACTAGAGTTTAATGGATTGAACCTCAATTGAGATTGGTACCACCATCCAAACTCCAAATTTGGGATAACAACGACAATTATAAACTACTAATTGCTACATCTTTGCAGATTACACCACAATCCTATTACAATGCCAAAGTAAGTACCCTTGTTTCACTCCTATGTCCTGATGTGATATCGCTCCAAAGTTCTTACCAAGTGCGAATACTCACATCAATTGAACTTACTTCAGAATATAGAAAATGAATGAAGAATGCTAGATTATTAACTTATAATTGCTATATATAGGTAAGAAGAGCATCTGCAAAAAAGTGGTTAACTGCTAGAAGTGCTTCTTCTGATTTGTGGTGTGCTTAATCCTTCCCTAATAGCCCTAAGGAAATTTGAATATGCAATAGGTGAGTTTTTTAATGCTTGTACTTTTGCTTTTATATGTTGCATTCTTATAACTCAGGGCTTTGGAGATATGTTTCTTGTCTAACACAACTTCTCTAAGGAAACTTTGTTTGGTACAATTCTTATCATATGTGTTTAATTCCAACAAGACTTGAACTCTTCTTTGAGTTTCTTTTCTTATTTGTGTTAGTTTTTTCTTCATTTCGTAAACAATATCGTGCATTCTTCATTCAGTAATTTGTGATTTTCTTCTTTCTAGAAATTTGCCTTCTTGATTCCTATTTGGATTCAATTTTCTCTTTATTTATTTTTCTTTTTTCTTTTCTAATTCTTCTATTTATTTCATTACTTCTTTGTTCCCCTATTTCAATTATTTATTTATTTTATTTATTTTCTCTGTTGCTTCTTTATTTTTGTTATTTATTTCTTTTCTTTTTTTCTCCGATCTTTCTTATATGTTTAAGTTGTCCTTGTTCATTCATGTCGCGTATAAAGAGTCTTGATCACCTTAGAGAGTACACATAAGATAACGAGTAATGAACTAAGTTCACTTTGTCAATCATCAAGATAACGAGTAGTGAACTAATTCACTTTGTCAATCATCAAGATAACGAGTAGTGAACTAAGTTCACTTTGTCAATCATCAAAACTATATTCATGTTCTTATTTTTCTCAGTAATAATTTTTCCTTTTGATGATGACAACAATGTATTATAAGTCGAGCTACCCACACCATATACCATTTATTATACTGATGTCCAAAGGACTAAGGTGTCAAAACACTAATGGGTGACCCTTTATAACCTACAATGACATGTGGTTTTGGACTAGGAATTACTATTAAAGGTCATAGTCTAAATTGATGGGTAAACTTTCATCCCTAAGTTTCCTCGATGCTAAGTAATACTTTCAACTGAATTTATGCTGATAAATTGTATAATACTAATAAACTGAATAGCTCATAGTGAAAACTGATACTGGAAAAAATAGACATGTATTTTATCTGAAAGCGTCTTATGCATATTGAATTAAAAGGATGAATATAAAACAAATCATAAAAAACATATATTTTAACTAAAACGTTCAACTTAAAGACACAAGTGAAATAGATGTATTTATAGGTTGTTAACGAAGGGAAACCGACATACATTGAAATTCATGTTGATCATAAAAAACTGAATTATAAGGGTTTCATTGAGACTCAGTTGAAAGGATACCAATTAATGAAAATATCATATACTTGAAATTGAAAATCTTGGTGGATTCCTGAACTTGAAGCTTGAAGATGAAAAACTCTAATTTACTGCTTGAGAGAACTTAGAACGTGTGAGAGATTTTTGATTTTGAGTCTTACGTGTAAGTAGGGGAATTTTAGTCGATTGAATTTCCTAAAAATCCACTTAGGATGGGTTAAAATGATGCGATTTAGGAGTTAAAGTTCAAAACAATCATAAATGAAAAATTGTCAAAATATTCCACGAGGAGCATCTACGGTTCATTTTATGGTCCGTAAATGCAGGACAATAGAAACAATATCTTTGGTTTCTTACACCTCTCTATGGGACCAATACACGATCCGTAGTCTATATATGAAAAATTTTTGGTACTTCATCATCAACAATGATAATTATTAGGTAGCAAAGCTCCTTAGAAAATTTTGTATAATCAATTTAAACTTTTCATAGTAGCTTAAGTAGGCAATGATATTAGTCCATAAATCAAAGAAAAAGAATCATACTTGAAACATGTTATCTGGACTTAGGAACGTTAAATAGCAGGCGACAAATATTGGGCGGCTTTAACTAGTATTTATTATCAGTGGATGTGTAACAATTCAAGTTAATTACCAACAAAACAATGATATGTATTATAATTATTGAGAACACAAAGTACAATTGAGAAATGAAAACAACAAAGTAATAATAACTATCAGTCCTTAAAACAAAGCCGAAAAGGTTAATAGATGGGGAAGAAGATCATAAAATACAAATATAGATAGAAGGGAATGAAAAGCTCGACTAAGAATGAAGATGAGAGATCTAGCCTTTAAGAATTGGCAAGAATGATAGGTACTTTTCTGGTACAAGTACAAATATAAGTGCACAATATGCAACATCCTTAACTTGTCCAATTTGATGCAATACCACTAATCCAACTCCAAATACCAGAGAACAAGCATACTTTTTTTTTACAAAATCAAGAATAGAGTCAATTCAAATAGAGTGTACATGTAAAGTTTAAACAATTCATAATATGTCGATGTCAAAGCTTTGTATCTCGTTGTCCCAGGGACTGTTGCAGATGTCGCATGTAAGACTTCTCAATAACCTTTGTTTGGATCATATTAATAATCCTCATTAGTAGAGGCAAACAAATAACAAGATCTTTCTAGTCTTCTATGGGTACCAATGTCGAGGTATTTGTAGATGAGTGCAATTTATCACGAGAAGATAGATTGTGATCCTTTCTTTTGTGAATCAGCAATATCTCTTTCAATTGTTCTCAGTGATATTCCATTAATCTCTATGTCAATTATTTTATTTTCAATCATTTCCAAATTTCATACATAAAGATTCATTGAAGTTTCATTCACAGAGATAACAGAGAAACTCAGAGGATGATTAAACAAAAATGACACAAAATATTGTGACCATTTAATTTTTCTTTAGATTTTTCATGATCCCTAACAAGCAGCATTTCCTCCGACGGCATGTTACTTGGTTGAATGTTATCCTTAATCTTCAAAATATAATTATCAAGATATAGATCCTTAATAATCTCAGGCACAAAGAAAAATTCAAGAAGATACATTTCATCAAATGGCTCAAAATCAATTTCATGTTTACTAGAGTTATGATTCATATAAGTAGTAGCCATTAGGTACCTTTTTGTCACAGTCCAGGAGTACCCCTAGATGTGACAAGACGTACTTGACCCCGAAAAGTCTCATACAAGCCCTTAGCATATCGTAACATAAGATAAAAGAAATGATGCGGAATTTAAAACTTTTATCTATACAATCGAAGTTTTTTAAAAAGGAAGCGGAAGTGTAACTTGTCTCAATTTAGCCATCTAATACAATCTTTGAGTCAACAATAGGGTCACAACCCTTTCAACATAATCCGAAACATAAAATAACTAGAAAGAAACTACTAATGAATCATACGTCCTCGAATCTTGAGGACTCACCACAAGCTAGGAGAATATTTGATCCAAGCTTGAACCAATAGAGAATCACCTTAAGAACCGGAACCTACACTTTGTGAAAAATGTAGAAAATATGAGTTAGTACAAAAATGCACTAAGTATGATATAGCCATGCATAAAAATCCTTGAAAACATGCTAAAATGGACATTTTGGTTGAAAACCATGCTATATGCCAAGTTTGAGAATCATCATGCACTTAGTACAAAAGCATAAGTCACAACCATATTCAACATATAACTCATTATAACATAATAGAACCATCTCATAAGTAACCATAAGTTATACTTGTGCAATGTATAGATAAAGATCTCATAATTCCATCTACACTAAGTACCACTTTTAGGCCACCATAATCATACTTACCATTCTTTGATGTCATCCTTAGTTCATACTCATAAACAAGGAAACCTTCACATTTGCTAAGTCATATCAAGGAAAAGCAACTCATAGCATCAATCCACATTAAGCATGCTTCATTGCAATTAGCCTTCATATCAACATACTTAGTAGCATCATCATAAGCATATTTAATAAAGCATTATAACATTAAAGAACACACCATAACTAATCTCAAAGCCTACTTATGCAATGAATGAATGAAGTCCCATACCCCCACCCACACTAAGTAGTGCATTCTTGAGAAGTCATAGTTCATTATCATTCATTGTGGGGGTAAGCTTTAACTAACATAGACCATGTGAGCAAATCATGGAATCCGGTGTTACTCATACCGAAAAGAGTTATCCTACTTGCCTATGGTGGAACCATTAACATTTAGCTTAGGTGGATCCACTAGCTAATAACCTATGAGGAAACATAGTTTATGGGATAATGAGATTGCTACTAGATACCCCACCTCAACTCACGTGGGCATCCATCTCAAGAGATTGCTACTAGAATCCCCGCCTCAACTCACGTATGAGCTTCCATATCAATCAATATCCACTCTGTGCTTAGCATTATTCCCTACAGAGTACTTATCATTACATTACTTGAGTTCATTATTATGGGAGAAATGGAATACGAAGATTTCTACTAAATACCCCTCCTCAACTCACGTATGAGTATCCATCTCTATCAATAACCATCTCAACCCGACATTCATTCATAAGATAACTCATAGATTCAATAGGTGAGAATAACATTTCATCCTAAGGATCCCCATATTGTGAGAAAATCTCCCACAACATGTCATTATCATTCATAAGTGTATAACTGAGAATAACCTTTCAATCAACACAACAATTACATCATAGTCATAATCATATACATATATCTCATAGTCATGCATAATTCTCATAAATTGCCCTTCAAGGACCATAGATCATGATTCATCAACACATATAGGATTACTACATTAGACATGGATAATAACAAGATTCAAATAGTTCAACTACTACAAGCACATTCTCATGATATTCATCTTCCTACAATCACCCATATCACAAGTTCATATATTGGGGACATGGGGATTTCATGGTTTATTGGGGGAAATTCAACATATAAACCATAAGAATTCTTAAATTGATACATAATTCAAGTAATCAATCCACAACATTTATAATTCGATAACATTCTACTTACATCAATCAACACCCACACCTTAAGATCCAGTTTAGAAGAATTGGGGAACTTCATGGATTCTTGAGGAATTCATTTTAAAATAGTAAATAATCATTAATTTGATCATAATATAAATCAATTAAATCATTATAAACATTTTTGAAGTGAATCCATGACTTGGAGTAAAACCCTAGTTTTTGGGTAAAGTTACAAGTTTGAAATTGAGTTTGGAGGGACTCCATGGATGAAAACTATCCATGGATCAAAGACTACCATACCTTAGGTGAAGAAATCTAACAAATTTGTGTAAAAAATCCTCCTTCTTCAAGCCCTAACTTGATCTTCTTCTTCTTCTTCTTTGGAGTTCTAGAGAGAGTTTTTGGGGAAAAGTTAGTTATGGATTTAGCTCTTGGGATTTATGAGGTGTAAGGGTTAGTTAATGGCTTAAAAACCCTTATATAGGTCTATTAAAATAGTATAAAACAACCCTACAATAAACTAACTAAAAAGGAAATTACTTAATAGCCCCTTACCTTGGACAAACTTGGACAGCCTGCAGGCATGACCCACACCTATGACCCACGAACCGGTGGGTGGGTCTACGGGGCGTCCTGCAGGTCCGTACCCATACACGAGGCGTGGGTCCACCTACTGGTTGTAGATGTCATCCTTAGGTGGCCCTTTTTGGGCAATTTTGGGGTTAGGCATTAGGGTCCTCCTCAAGGACCCTTGGTTGGTCCTTGGGGGGGGGGGTCGTACCTTGACGTTTAGCCCCTAAACCCCTCATTCTAAGTTCGAGAAGAAATTTTACGATTTTAACCCACATATCAACCTCTAAAACTCTCACGTCAGGCTCTAGTTTCACCTACTAGTTTTCCTGGTGTTACAATATCTCCCCCTTGGGATCATTCTTCTTCGAATAACGATCTAGACACCTTACGAAATTAAAGACTCAAAACTAGCAGCCCATCATGCATGAAATATCAAATAATGCACAATTCAAAGGAGGATACATCAACTCCATCTCAATGCAATACAAGAAAGTAGGAACTACATCTAGCAACCCATTATGCATGCAAACTTCACATTTCTCAAATTCGTAGGAGGATCTACCTTCTCCAACTGAAAGCATGCTCAACTCAACACCATGAAGCAAATTATGAAATTACTCTCAAAATAATATTAAAGTATGTTTGACAATATCTCATGAAGCATATAGGTAACTCAATACTAAATGCACCACAACATGAGGAATATAAATCATGAAAACTCATTTTCTCACTAAACATAAATTTCATCAAGGCTATGCATAACATAAGGAGATCATGGAAACACATAAATTACTCATGACTCCAAATGATGAAATAAGTCACAATGAACTCTTTGTCTCAAGCTAGAATAGGAATAGAAGAAAGAGATAAGGATATTGGAACTCTCAACAATCTTAATTTCGAAGCATACCATCTCCCCCTTGGGAGTAAGCCCCTACTAAGGCTAACATCAAAATCTAACAAATAACATAGGGATCTTAGTAAAACATCTATATCTATAGGGAACTATCAACATATCGGTGCCCTCATCTGGTAGGGCTAATTTTTCCTCTCTAGACCAGAGTGCATAGAAGCGACCATACTTTGGAGCATTGGGATCCGGATCACTAAGAGAAGATTGCTTGGCCTCTCTCCCTTTTTCCATGAGTGTCGGGTAATCTCTCATCTTATGACCTTTCTTTCCACACCCAGAGCAACCATCCGTGTCGGCTAGGCACTTACCCACATGTTGCTTTCCACACTTGGCATATGTAGATCTTTCAAAAGAAGAGCCGCCTCCATTTCCTCCTTGATATTTAGGGTTATACACCCTATCATTGTTAACCATTGGGGAATCTTGGTTAGAGGACCTCTTTTTGAACCTTGGTTGACCTTGTTCATCAGACCTAGCTCTTTTTGCCTCTCTATTCTTTCTCTTGAGTTTTGGCTCCTCAATTTGTTGAGCATACAACATAAGCCTAGATATATTCATGTTATCATGGAGCATTGTCGTACGACATTCTTCTCCAACTAAGTCTGACCCACCCGTCACAAATCTACTCATCTCATCCCTCAGATCTGCCACCATAGATGGAGCATACTTGGATAGTTGGGTAAATTTCAAAGCATACTCTTGAACACTCATGCTACATTGCTTAAGGTTAATGAACTCCTCCACCTTGGCTTCCTTCAACTCACGGGGAAAGAACCTATCAATAAATGCTTTCTTAAACATCTCACAATCAATGGGTCCCACTTCTATCAGCTTATTTCTCTTCCATTGAGTATACCAAACTTGAGAAACATACTTCAATTGGTAAGCGACTAACTCCGCTTTTTCTACCAAAGTCACCCCCATAGCATCAATTATTTTGTAAACCTCATCCACAAATTCTTGAAGATCCTCTTCCACTTTGGAACCAAGAAACTTGGGAGGGTTCATCATAACAAAATCTCTCAATCTAGAAGTCGTAGAGTTCACATTAGGGTTCACATGATTCCCAATATCTCTATTAACTTGGACCGTCATAGCTTGGGCTTGAGTTGTCACGGCTTGGGCCAACATTATAAGAGTCGACCTAACCTTC
Source organism: Solanum piurae (assembly GCA_029582685.1). NCBI lineage: Eukaryota > Viridiplantae > Streptophyta > Magnoliopsida > Solanales > Solanaceae > Solanum > Solanum piurae. Next base: position 958 of record JAJOOO010024930.1, on the reverse strand, counting down.
ACATCCGACATAGCCGGAGGATTAATCAGAGCTTGATTAGCTTGAGAGCTTAGTTCACTTGAGGAGCTTGATTCTCTTGCGGAGCTTCTTCATTGACATTGTTACCCTCCATTCTCCTTGCGTTAGCCCTTCGTGTATTCATATCCTGAAGACACAAAATACTGATTAGGAGATGGACTTTATAGAGTTAAACTCTATGGCACTACTTAAGAATAATGAAAGAAGTGTAGTTTCCTAACATCTTATAGCCTCTCATTCATAAATGTGGTGCGCTTCACACTATGAACAAGACTATACTAGACGTGGATTATGAGACATCATCCTAGAATCATTCTAAACCTTGTGCTCTGATTACTAAGTTTGTCACGACCCAGGAGTACCCCCTAGATGTGACAAGGTGTACTTGACCCCGAAAGGTCTCATACATGCCCTTAGCATATCGTAACATAAGATTAAAGAAATGATGCGGAATTTAAAACTTTTATCTATACAATCGAAGTTTTTTAAAAAGGAAGCGGAAGTGTAACTTGTCTCAATTTAGCCATCTAATACAATCTTTGAGTCAACAATAGGGTCACAACCCTTTCAACATAATCCGAAACATAAAATGACTAGAAAGAAACTACTAATGAATCATACGTCCTCGAATCTTGAGGACTCACCACAAGCTAGGAGAATATTTGATCCAAGCTTGAACCAATAGAGAATCACCTTAAGAACCGGAACCTACACTTTGTGAAAAATGTAGAAAATATGAGTTAGTACAAAAATGCACTAAGTATGATATAGCCATGCATAAAAATCCTTGAAAACATGCTAAAATGGACATTTTGGTTGAAAACCATGCTATATGCCAAGTTTGAGAATCATCATGCACTTAGTACAAAAGCATAAGTCACAACCATATTCAACATATAACTCATTATAACATAATAGAACCATCTCATAAGTAACCATA
>JAJOOO010024929.1:0-22231 GCA_029582685.1 Solanum piurae | reverse complement strand
GCTCTCAATATATATATATATATATATATATATATATATATATATATATATATATTTATATATATACTAGATACAGACGTTCGAACAAATCCGGGCCTAATATATTTTATTTTATTTATTTTAATTTATGTTACATAAATAAAATTAGTAGAGTTAACAAAAAATTTACATAGTTTTTCGTTAATTATTTATATAATATTTCTAGCGTACTTTTCAAATAATATTTATGGTCTTGCAACCTTGAACCCTGAACCCTGAAACCTAATACTTTGTTTGTGGGATAAAAGGTTTTAGAAGAAAGGAATGCGTATTAAAAGAATACAAAATACTACCCCTCCATTCACTTTTAATTGTCATAGTTTCCTTTTTCAGAGTCAAACTATAAGAACTTTGACTAATATTTTATGATGTATTCTTTTTATCATATTGATATGTAAAAAAAATGCAATTTATACTACTTTTTGTATAATTTTTGAGTATCTAATTTTTTTATTTAAAATATCCAATTAATATAATCTAATATTACTATAAAAATTAATTAAATTGACTTTCAAAAAACGTAACATAACAATTAAAAGGGAGTAACACCATAAGCTTTCACATGTTTCAACTAAATAATTTACGTCAAACAATAGTAAAGAACACTAATATATTTAGACCACGTGCCATTAAGCCCATTTTTCATACATTTAATAATATACTCAAAGTTGGATATATTTACTAAAAAGTACATATGCTGATGATGAAATAAATTTAAAAATGAAGGACAAAATGAATCCTAAAGTAGTGGTTACATTTGCAATTACGGAAAGACACATGGATTTACAGTTATTTCAAACAATAGTCCAAGTTTTCCTTAAGGATGTACAACACTAAAGAACACGGAAATTTTGAACTAACATAATTACCCTCATGGTCGGCAAGCATGTTGACCATGAGGTGTGTGGTTAGTGTGTATATATATATATATATACTAGTTTCACGGCACGTGCGTCGCACGTGTGTATCGTATATATAGTATACAATGTTGTAAAATAGAATTAATATTGCTAAATTAATTTTTTTAGTAAATAAATATATTTGAAAGAACATAACAAATGCTTTTAAATGATTAGTACAGATTTTCCTTGACTTACTTGTATTTTGAGATCAAAATAACCAGATATCATTGAAACATTTAAAAATACATTTAAAGTTAAATATGGGGAGACAGTGACATTTCTATAGAAGTATTATTTTTACCTAACTCAATTTTGTAAACAAATCTAGCCAAAAAAATTTTAAAAAAATCAATAAAAAAATTTCACCAATAGCCTTTCCTTTTGAGGTTATGAACATAAATGATGGACACCATTTAAGTACAATTTTTTGATATTTTATCTTTATACGTAATTTATCTTTTACAAAACATAAGTACTCAATTAATATTTGAGTAAGACTATCCTACAGAGGTAATTTTACAAAACAAAAGGTACTTTGTTGTTGTAATGAATGATGGTTAAATAGAGGTTTGAGTGTATGTCAAATATTTAGCTTGAACAATATTTTGATATATATATATATATATATATGTATGTATTTCAGTAGCATAATTTAATTTTAATATATGAGCAACATCACTTTTGGTGAAAAATATTTCATTTATTTAAGTGTCTACCTTATCTTTGTAGAATTTTAGTCTTATCCTTTTTTTCTGCCATATACCATTTGATATAGTTGTTGTCTTATGAAAGTATCTAATATCTTATATAAGTTTTATCGTGATATAAAATATTAAACTTTTTGATACAAGAGTATTTTATGATCAATCACTATTTTCTTCTCTATTTTTATATAGCAAGCAAAGAGTGTATCTTGTGACACAACATTTCCTCAAATTAAAATGAACACAAAATAATAGGAAATTCATACTTAAAAAAATTCATACTTAATATAATATAAAAAGGAAAAAAATATGAAACAATACATAGCCAATGAAGAAGGAAGACGACAATATATCTTCATGCTATATTCACTGTAGTGTTCCATTTGATAAAAAATATATTGCCATCAACACTTTACTTTATCCGTTCATTTTACTTACATATCTATTAAAATAATTATTATCATGACTGTATTATCCTATTGTAAGTAAAAGTGAAAATCTATTTTTGAAACATTGTATTTAACATCAAAACTAATAATTCAATGAACTACATTGATGCCTGTTGTTTAAGTAAAATTAGAAAGAAACTCTTTCGTTTGAGGGTAAAAGAATAAAAAATGAAATAGCAAAGAAGAAATATCTTACTCAAATCATGTAACCTTTTTCATATTTGTTTATTATTATTGTCTTTCCCACAACATTTCGTCACTATTAACTCGTGAAAATCGTAAGAAAATACAAGTGTGGATTGATGAATGATTTGCTACAATTTGTTCACCACACTTTCATATGTGGTACCTCAAATTTTGTTGAATTTTAAACTTGATCAACTGTTGCAAATAACGCCTGAGAATTTTAAGAAGAAGAACAGTAGAAAACTTTAACAAAAATTGTAGTTTAAAAGTGAGAGAAAACCCCACTATTTATAGCTAACAAATAGTAGTATGAATAGGTGCTAATTGTGTCTTAACAGAAAAGCTACGACCTTTCGAAAAACTCATTGTTCATGGGAAAAGTTACAACCTTTTGAAAAAGTAACAACTCATCCGAAAAGGCCCAACCTTTTAGAAAAGTCACAACCTTTTTGAAAATATCACAGCCCTTGGGAAATATCACAACTCTCAATCTTTTAGACCCTTTGGAAAAATCGCAACCCTTCAAAAATATCACAACTCATCGAAAATGTCACAACCCGTCAAAAAAATCACAACCCTTTGAAAAAGACACAACTCTTTGAAAAAATCACAACCTATTAATGTGAAAAGGTATCTATTTTTAATATAATTAAATTAATAAATATAATTAATTGAGTACTTTTGATTGGGGGTATTATAGTAATTCAACATTCAAGTTTGGGAGTTCATGCTTTTAAGGTAGTAAGTATAAGTATGTATATATATATAGTTTAGTCATTCATTAAGTTATTGATGTGTGATATAATCTAATGATTTTAAATGATATAATCTATCCCAATGTTGACATACCACAACACAATACATCATAAAACCATTTGCAACAACCATCCAGATATAGGTTCAAACAACCCCTTATATATTGTATTCATCAAAATGATACAATACAATACAATACAATACAATACGTTATGAAATCATATGCAACAAACCATCCAAACATGGATAGATTTAAAACATTCAACCACCCTTACAATTTTATTGTATTCGTCAAAACAACACAAAAATAAACTGTCATAACAACTATATTTTTAAAGACCACAATATTTCTTCACATCCGGTCCATTTTTAGCACCTAATATAATATATTTATAAAACTCAGACACGTTATAAGGCTTAAAGAGTAAAGGGTGTTCTTCATCCACCAATTCTTTTGGGACCTTCACAATATAATCTTGTTTTGGTGTTGAAAATAATTGAATACAGTATCTATCACTTTTCATATGTACCCTGTGGGGAGAAAATTGAAATCTACTATTTGTCCATGTCTACATAAATTAAAAAAAAGGAGACATGCATTAATATCAAGATTTATTTTTATTTTTTGACAAACTAAAAAACATACTTACCCTTTGGTGGGTTAAACATCCTGTAAGAATTAAAACTAGTTGAGACTGAATAATTTAAAACTAAATAAAAAACTTACCATCAGGACATCTCCTGCTAAAACAAAATAGGAATTTGGTGAAGTATTTAGCTCAATCCATTCTCCATTTTTGTTGAGCACTTGCAATCCAATTTGGTCTTGTTTAATTATGGATAAGTAGACAGTATCTTTGGTCAAGGAAGCTTGATTATGCTCTATGGGCCTATCACACTGCATTCAAGATTCCCATTGGTATGTCCCCCTACCAACTTATTTCTGGGAAGTCTTGCCATTTTTCGGTAGAGCTAGAGCATAAGGCTATGTGGGCGCTAAAGAAGCTGAATTTGGATTGGAGTGCCGCATCGTATCAGAGAGTAAATGACATGAATGCGCTTGATGAGGTTCTCTTAAGAGCTTATGAAATTTCAACCTTGTACAAAGAGAAGATGAAGAAGTATCATGATCAAAAGATCGAAAAGTGTGAATTTGTTGTGGGTGATCTAGTGCTTCTATTCAACTCTAGGTTGCGCTTGTTTCCTGGCAAGCTCAAGTCCAAGTGGACCAGGTCATTCGTAGTCACTCAAGTGTTCCCACATGGAGAAGTTGAGCTCGAGTACAATGAGGGAACAAGGTTCAAGGTGAATGGGCAAAGGATCAAGGTCTACATGGGAAAACAGGAGAATGTGCAAGAGGTGGTTGAGGCCTTCTATCTTGATGAAGTGTGAGTAATCAAGAGGCATGCTTCGTGCCACGATGTTAAATCAAGCGCTTCCTGGGAGGCAACTCAGGATGTACAATCTAGCGAACTATAGGTTTTTCTTTTCGATTTAGGAGTTTTCTTTGTTTATTTGATTTTCTGTAATTCTTTAGTTTGCAATTTTATTTTTGTTTTAGTGTTGGCTAGATATAGAATAGGCTCCGTGTCAAAAAAGTGTCCAGAAATGTAAAAAGAAAGGCCTAACGGTTGCTACATGTGCAGGGATGCAAAGCAAAATCTGCATAAAAAAGTTTGTTGCAAAGGTCTACGGACCCATCGACGATTCGTGGGTCTATCCATGGACCGTGAATGGTGTCCGTTGACCCCAGGTAAGTTGTCAAAATTTTCTAAGTACTGAGTGACCTACGGACCTGATCCACGGTCCGTAGGTCGACCCACAGACCCGATCTACGGTCTGTAGGTCGACCCACGGCCTGTAGATGGGGTTTTGTGGGTCCAAAGTTAGGGTTTGGTCGACCCGACCTGGATCCCTTTCTAATAAAACTCTTCATTTTTAAATTTTTCCCCCACTTCCCATATTCCCTACTAACAGTTTCTAACCCCTCCAAATCCCATAACTCCCTCATTATATCCCCAAATCACTCCTCTCTCCCATACATATCATCACCCCTACCATATTGCCATTCCTCTCTCTCCCAAATTCTGATCACTCCCATTTTTTATTCCCAAGAAGAGTTCAAGGTACGGGTTCGGTGTCACATAGGCCTAAGGAGTTCATTGTCATCACACAATCACCCACTTCCGATACTTGTAAGGTAACAGACTTCACTTTAACTTTGCATTTCTGTATTCACTATACAATACATGAAGTCATGAAGTAAGTCTTGACCTTGGGTTGTTTGTTTTATGAAATTGCATGATAAGCTAGAGTAGAAAAACCCTTGGGGCGATAAAATGTGATTGTGTTGTCTTTGTAATGAAATAGATCGGAGAAAATAGTGTAAATGGCAGTTTTGACTTAGGTACCTAGTTTTGTATGCAACGAATGTTAAATAATGTGTAAACGGAACCCTAGGTATGACAAACTATCATAAATTATGTTGAAATGCATGATTAGACTTAGGGTGATTGTTGAATTGTTGAAAAACATGGTTTAAAACTGAGGCATGTCTAATACCGGGCACAGATCTGACCCACGAGACCCCGTCCACGGACCATAGGTTAACCTACGGACCGTAGATCGAGTTCATGGGTCTGTTGCACATGAAGAATCCAGTAAATGTGGAACCATAAAGGTGGACTACGGTCGTAGGTCAACCTACGGACCGTTCTGCACCTCCGTGGTTCCAATCAAAGCCCAAATTCTTGGGACCTATGACCTATGGAGGGGACCCACGGACCGTAGGTACCCACCGTAGGTGGCCACTTAAGCTACTGTCTGAATTTTTTTTGTTTTTTCATTTTGGTTTGTTCTTTGTTCAAAAAAAATTTTGAATTTGTCATTGGTCTATTTTGGTACTAACGAATCCTCAAAAGGTACCATGGCCCCTAAGAAAGCACCAACTTGGGCACCAAAGGGAAAATCCAAACTTGTGGAACCCACATTACGGCTGATTGATGGAAATACTGATGCGGAGAAGGATCCCACCTAGGTCCCACATACTATGAGGACATCCCCTACTACACCTCGTACTACCCGAAATCAATCCCGGCAGGTGATTCTCGACATAGTCATTGCCTCCCAGTCTGATAGGAGGACACACTGATCAGTTCACAGGCTGGCTCTGAGTCTGCCTCTACTTCTGGCTCCGCATCCAACTTTAGTTCACCTGGGAGGACTACCTCGTCTGATGAGGTGACTAGTACAAATAACATTCATGTGCCACTGAACACCGATCCTGTCCCAGTCGCAGAAAATCCAAACATGTGGTGTGTTGATGGTCAGTGGCCGATATACTGAGACTCTAGGATGATAAATAAGAAAGAACGGATGGATCGATTGATTACCAAGGAGCGTCGGGCTCTCAAAGGAAGCCTTCATACTATGCCTGACATTCAGACACTATTACAGAGGCACCGGTGCGAGTGGATGTCCCATAGCCTAGGGTCATATAGTGAGGAGATCGTGAGGGAGTTATATGCTTCCTACGCAGCCACCTTCTGAGGTTCGATTGAAAAATGGGCCAAGCATGTTGCCCAGCCTCCACTAAAGACTACTCTGGTTCGTGGGTTCTCGGTTGACATATCTGAGGCTACTATTCACAGATTCCTCTACGGCCCAAGCCATACTTTAGCTATCAATACTACCGAGTTTGATTATTGTTGAGACATTGTGAGGAACGGGGCATTCCAGAGGAATGCAGAGCAGAGGGAGACTTTATTGCGCAGGTTAGCCCATCACCTCACTAGAAACAGAGAGTGTGTTGAGTGGGTCAGTACCCCGAGTGTAGGCATCAGGAAGGCCACTTTGACTTTTGTGGACAAAGTCTTCTAGCTATTGGTGCGAAACAGGGTACCTCCTAGGTAGGCAGACAATGTTCTTACTTGTGACCGCAGAGTCATGGTGGAAGCCCTAGTTGTTGGTTTTGAGATGGATTTTGCGCGCATGGTCATTGCGGAGATTCACGAGACGTCCTTCAAAGCCACCATCACTTACCCCTTTCCGTGCCTCATCTTTCAGTTGTGCAGGGATTCTGAAGTGCCGGTCTGACATTGTGATAAGTTGATCTAGGCAACGAAAACCTTGGATTTAGGACTGATTCTAGATGAGGCGAATGTGGTGGTACCACACAGAGAGCCACAGGTCGAGGTGCCTCCACTGGGAGCAAACTTAGTGAATGATGTGGAGCAGATACAGGTTGATGATCCTGCCCCTCTAACCCCTACTATGGATTCCCCGGCTTCCCATTCTTCGGCCACCAGTCAGGCCCCTAGCGTTTCAAGAGCCACTCACTCTTCAGGGTCTATTTTCGTTACCTTAGCTTGAGACATAGATGGCTACCTTGTTGCAACTTATGTGACCATGGATCCAGCATGCTATAGCAGAGTCCGAGGCTAGGATGGAGCAGCGGACGACACACATGATAGATCAGAAGGTCCAGGTCGTTAATAAACGCCTGAATGCTTTTGAGTTGAGAGTCCTTGAGAGGCCGTCCCCAACTGATGATGTGACCACCCTCCGGAAGGAGGTAGAGAGCCTTCGTGGTGATCTTACTGGACTTCTTGTTCCTCCATAGACTGAGCCCAAGTCCGTCCCCACATCACTGGTTGATAATACGGTGGTGGATGCACTATTCAGAGATGAGATGCTACTTATTGTTTCTTCCCACCATGCTAGGAAATGCCCCTACTCTAGTCATACTTCTGATGACATTGAGGCTAGGAGAGCTCGCAAGAAGGAGCGCCAAAATATTGAGGCAGCCCGGATGGCATCAGTAGTTGATGAGGAGACGTGCCAGTAGCGAGCTAGGGAGGTAGAAGTTGGTGCCTCTATCAGTATGAGCACTACTGATGGTGCGACGAGGGTTGATGTGCGCACTACTGATGGTGCGTTGAGGGTTGATGTGGGAACTACTGAGGGTGACCTAAGTGTTGATCCAGCGGGCTCTGGGAAACCGAACCCACCCGTTTGTTGATAGGTCTTCAACTACATGTTTGCTTCACCCGATCCTTTATTCTTTACTTTTTGTGCATTGGGGACAATCGTACTATATTTTGTTAGGGGTGGGCTAAATTGATTGTGAGTGATAGGGTGAAGTTTGAGTAACCCAACTCATAATCCTCTCTTGGGGTTTTCTTGCATGTGTTCTTTTCCCCCAAGAGACTGTTTTAATTTCTTTTGAACCGGCATGTGTTAGGATTTATGTGTAGAAGCATGAGAAAGAACGAAGCATGATGGCATAATCAAGAATAAAAAATGATACCCGTCCAAAACTTGTGATATGTGCTAAAATCTATAGGCTAGAATGAGTTGAATGTGTTGGCTCTGAGTATGACATGATAAAGAATCAATTTGATCTCATGACTTAAGCTAAAACTTTAACTGGGTAATCTGATAATCTGATAATGAAAAAGGTTCCAAGAGTGTGTGAGGATATTTGAATGTTCAAACAGTTTTTGCCAATCTAGAACTTGCCCCGTTGGTCCTGCTAGGATAATCTAGGCTAGAAGTTGGAAGTGATTATAGGTCATTGTTCAAATTAGTCCACTTAAGCCTAAAATGATCTAACCAAATGGTAGAATTAATCTCTTTTGATCCAAATATTTGAGCCTGAAATTGACCATTTCATTTGATTCACCTAACTCACCTTCCCTTAAAATATTGTCTTGGCCCCGGTCCCTCCTTGGACATGTGCACCTTGAATTAGGCCAAAAGCCTAAGTTGAGGGTGGCTAAGTCAAAAGTGACCTTGATCTTGGCCCTGGTCTGACATCGGGCATTGTGCACCTCAACTAATTTAAAATGCATAAGTTGAGAGTGGCAAAGAGGAAACCAAATGAAAAAAGGCTATGGAAAGAGTTGTGTGATGAAAAGAGAAAAATAAAGAGGATGTGACTTTGTGCAAAAAGAATCAAAAAGAAAAAGTTTTGAAAGAAATAAAAAAAAAATGAAGTGTAAGGAAAAACAAGAAAGTTCCCCATAAGAGTTATAAAATCAAAAGTCACATCCATGTTGCAAAGAGTAAGGGAAAGAAAGTGAAATGAAAAAATGCCAAAAATAGGTCAAGAAAGAGGTAAATAAGCCAATGTAATGTCAAGGAGGGCAGAATGTCACTAAAAAGTACCCAAATGTACCACACCTGACCCAGAGCCTACGTTATAAGCTAAGAAAGTCCTATAATGATCCTAGCAACTAGTTTGGAGAGTCTAAGCAGTAAAAATAAGGACAAGCCTATGGTATTGAGCAATAATTGTACTTGAAGTTACTTCTGAGCGTGAGTGTTGAATGAATCCTTGTACTCAAAATCTTATTCATTGTGTGAAAAAGGATTTCGTTTGAAGTAAGGGCACTAGTTACATTGTCGGAGAGTTGGTACCTTGGTGCTAGTGAAACATTGTATGTTGTGTGTCTATTGGTCGATCTGTGTCATATCTTGATCCACATGAGTTAGCGTGTTGAGTCTAAGAGAAAAGATTTGCACTAAAAAAGGGAGTTGGGATAGACAGCCATGTGATTGCTTATGCTTGAATGTCTGCTTCTACACAAGTGTCGTTTAGAGTCTTAGTGCGTCGCTTGAGGACAAACAACGAGTTTAAGTTGAGGGTGTTGATATACTGTGAGTTTATGGTATTTTTAATACATTTCACTGAAGAGTTGTGTGTGTCTAGGGCCATTTTTGTATTAGAACTAATGATTATTGTGCTATATTACAGGAAATAGACTTGGATGAGGTTGAGAGAGAAAGAACCTGAATTTCTGTAGAAGGAGCCATCTACGGAGGTGACCTACAGACCGTAGGTCCTGTCAAGCTCCGTAAGTTAATGTCGTAGATGGAGCATCAGGGAAGTCTTGACCAAGTGTGGAACCACGGAAGCCATTGACGGACCGTAGGTCAACCTATGAGCCGTCCTACATGTCCGTCATTTGTATCAAAAATTTTGATTTCATGTACCTGATGACAAAGTCTAAATATGGAGCCACAAGTGGGGACCCACAGACCGTAGGTCGACCTACGATCCATTCTGCAGGTCCGTCATTTGCATCTGGAAGTTGAAGGTTCCAAGCTTCTGAGAATTTGTCTAAGTCCTGAGCTATGGAAGGGACCTACGGACCGTAGGTCGATCCATGGTCTGTAGGTCAGTCTCGTCGATTGAAGCTGCATATAGCAGTTTATTTCCTTATTTAGTTTCCTTTTTGTTTAGGACTATGTTTTCTATAAATAGGGTATGTAAACCTCATTTTTGGAGGTTAGCCACTATTGTTTAACTCTAGTTCTTGGTGTGTTCTTGGGAATTAACTTGCAAACATTAGCAATTTGATTTCCTAATTTCGGTTTATAAAGATTCTTTCTTTGAATTTCAATTGGAAATTACGGGTTTCTTCTATTCATTACGTAAGTTCATGAATTCTTCTTCTAGCAATATGAATTGTGTTCTTGCTAGTTTGGGTAACTAAATTCACAACTAGGGTTGTGCGAACCATGAGCAATTAACAAAGTATGAATCGTAACTAAGTAATTTTTGAATAGTGTTGTTGCATGCATTGATAATTCTTTTGCTTAGAAGTCTTTTTACTAGTTGCAAACGTTAGAACTCGCATTGTTGTTACTTGCCGGACCAAGGAGGTAGTTAATAAGAAAAGAATTATCAACATAGATTTAGTGTTATACTATCTAATAGTCTAATGTAAATTAGTGCGAGGGTGAAAACTAAGTCATACATTGATGTGATGTCTAATATGAGGTAAAGGTAAGGGTTAGTAAATTATACACACATAGTAGAACCAAGGTGTGGGGTGAAATTATGTATTTTCCAGACCAAGGATTTAGGGATACCTAACTTACCACTTTGCATGTAATACACTAGAAAAAGATTTCTATTACTAGAATTACCGTGTTATGAGCTTATGGGGAACACATACACCCTAGTTACTTTATATCATTGATAACAACTAAAGTTTGAATCTTGCTCACTTTCTCTCTAAGCAACAATTAGTTATTTGTTACACACAAAAAAAAACCTTTACTTACTTGTCTCGAAAATACGTTGACTAAATGAATATAATTGCAAGTTAAAGTTAAGTCTAAACCATATTCCTCGTGGGATCGACCTCAACCTACAAGTCGGGTTCGTTACTTGATAACGTTCGCTTATACTTCTTTAGGGAGGTGTAATTTGAGTGTATCAATGCACCCCTTGGAAACTAACTTTTTGGCCTTAAGGTATGAAATGAAATGACACTTAGGCACTGCTAAATTACTCCTCCACTTTAAAATTGGATCATTAGGAAACTGGAACTTATCTACTCGAGTTCTACAATTATTTGAGGCATAACAAGCATGAAGCCAGACCATTCCAAAAATAACCTCAAAGTCCACCATTTTCTAACTCAACTAAGTCAGCCATGATGTCCTTCTAATTGAAAAACATGGTATAATCACGATAAACTCTCTCAGCTAGAATACACTAACCAATAGGTGTGATAATACTGATGGGCTCAATAAGTCATTCAGGAAGGATATAAAATATCATAGCAATCTACGGAGTCACAAAAGATAGACTCGCACTTGAGGCAACCAGTGGAGCCATCATGACACGCTACTGGGTGGTTCTTACCACACTTAGCACTTGTACGAGTCCAATTTTCTCCTTGAGACACACTACCCTGAGATTGGGCAGGTCGAGCTCTGAAGTTCTGTGAATTATGATTCCTGAACCCACCTCTACTATTTGTTGCATGTGCACTAGCATATGATGGATACGGTTGTCTTTGATGTAAATATGATCGGTTCGTATTACCGACCTTCTGCTGTCCAGACTCATTACCTGTTGACTTAGCCTTCTTGCTGCAGAATTCTTCCCTATCTCTCAACTTGTCTTCCTCAACCTACTACACGTGAATCATAAGCCTTACTATGTCCATGTAACCCTATCAACATAGCAGCCTTACCCTCTTTGCTTGAAAAGCAACACAATGTAGACACAAACAGACTCATCCTGCTCCTCATGTCAGAAACCATCTCCGAAGCATAACGGAATAGTTGAGTGAACTTGAGGCTGTACTAATGCACACTCATGGACTCCTGCTTAATAGTGAGAAATTCTCTTACCTTTGCCTCTGTCAGCTCACGGGGAAAAAAATGCCTCATGAAGGCACTTTTAAACACAACGCAACTCACAATTTGTGCTTCTTCAACCCTGCTATTCTTTCGTTTGTCGTACCAGATCCTAGAAATACCCTTGAGTCGGTATGTAGCTAACTCCACTCACTCAACAATAAAAACATGAATAACCTCAAGAATATTTTGCAGCTCATCCACAAAGTTCACTGGATCCTCAGTGACCTTCGACCATGTGAATTCTGGAGGATTCATTCTAAAGAACTCATGGATCCTGGATGTATCAGCCACATCCTGTCGAAACACTCTTTCCTGTCCATCTTGATTTGTCACAACTTGACTCAATATCCGGATAGCATCCCGAAACTTAGCTTTGTGACCTCTCCTTGAAGGGGTTTCACTTCTGGTGCATTGGGAACCCCTTGATCATGTGAATCAACATTTCTCCTAGCAGGACGACCTTGAACAACTCTTCGTAAAGGAATGATCTGAAAAGATACGCGCAAGCAAAAAATAGAAATAATCTTTTATAGAGTTAAACTCTATCGCACGAAAAGAGTAAGAAGGAAGCGAAATGTTTCCTAAATATTGTAGCCTCCTAATTTTAGATGTGGCGCTGTAACGACCCTAAAAATGAACTAGTGAAACTAGAGCCTAATGTGTGTTCGTTTGTGTTTGTCTTGAGTTTTGAAGGTGTTTGATGTTGTCCTGAACCATGGTTGAGGTGTTTAGGGGTGATACGTCAAGGTACAACTCCCCATGGATCACCCTAAGGGTCCTTGAGGAGGACCCTAAGTCTAAACCCCAAGACCTCAAGGAAACCACCAAGCTCCCAAAACATTGTGAACCACAGATGCAATCAATGGCTAATAGATTGATCTATAGCTCGTGGTCTTGTTCCGTAGGTCAAGGGACCCCAAACCACGCTTCAACAACATGGTCCATGACCCCATCCACGGTCCACGGATGGGGGTCCATAGATTGGACGTGCAAAAGATGTGTGGGTTCGGCCAAGGTAAGGTTATATTGGTAAATTCCTTAATTGTTTAGTTAAGTGTTTGGAAAACTATTTTGGGGTTATTTAAGTATTTTAAGAGTATTAAAACATTAAAATGGTATTTAGATTTCATTATTCACTTTTCCCCAAATCAAAACCCTCCTTCTCAAAATATCTTCTCTCTAAGAACTCCATTGAAGACCAATAGGAGAATATGACTTAGGGCTTGAAGAGTAAGGCTAGTTGAATTTTTTTTTTTTTGGATTTATTCAAGTTAAGGTATGGTGATCCTTCATCTAGGGTTAGCTTTCACCCTAGAGTCAATTCCAAAGAAGTTTTCAAGGTTTTCAAGTTTCTCCAAAACCCTAGATTTCACAAAAAAACCCATGGGTTCTTGCATCAAACATTTTCAAATGATGAATTATGATTATGTTGATGTTTGATTGGTGATTTAAGATGAAAATATTATATGAACCCATGATTTCTCTAAATTCCTAAATTTAGCCTTATGATGTGGGTTTATTGATTATAAATGAATGATGACGGATTTATGCTTAGATTGATTTATATTATTGATTTGTATCATTATATATGTAATTGTGGAGAATTGAGGATTTGTGATCATATCCTTGAAAAGGGAAAGTTGACCTAATTTCACGTTGAATATAGAATTGTGATTAGATTGTTGATCCACTTGAAAGGTGGAAGTGTTTACTTACTATGTACATTGTGATCATGGCCTTGAAGGCATAATTTGATGGATTGAAGTATTATCATGATGTTGTATATATGAATGTGATGTGAAGCAAGTGTATGATCTAAAGGAATGGAAGATGATCTTGTTTAGTAGCTACTTGTGTTAGGATTTAATGTTATTTCTCTACTAACACTTGTGAATGATGGTGATTATGTGAAAGTTTATTATCACATACACACACACATGAATGAATGAATGAATGGATGAAGTTTAATGTTAATGTTAATGAATATGAAGTAATATTTAAAAGGCTATTCTTATATTGTTCTTTAATGAATGTAATGACTTGTTGTGAAAGGATTTTCTCACAATAAAGGGGTTCTTAGGTGAAAGGCTATTCTCATATTCAAATATGTGAGCTTTCCAATGAATGAACATTGGGTTGGGATGGATACTCATCCGGGAGTTGAGGTGGAGTGTCTAGTAACAATCCCTATATCCACTTTAATGAATGTTGGATTTGAGATGGATGCTCAACCGTTAGTTGAGACGAGGTATCTAGTAGCAATCTTTTATCCCTTAATGAATGAATGTAATGAATGTCAAATACTCCATTGGGAATAATGCTAAGCACCGAGAGAGTATGATACGGGGTGGATACTCATTCTGGAGTTGAGGCGGGGTATCTAGTAGCAACCTCTTGAGATGGATGCCCATTCATGAGTTGAGGCTGGGTATCTAGTAGAAATATCCCTATCCCATAACTATGTGCCCACATAGGTCTATAGCTAGTGGATCCACTTAAGCTAAAATGAATGGTCCTACCTAAGGCAAGTAGGAATCCCTTATCCGGTGAAGGTGTCACCGGGATTCCATGTCAAGCTCTCATGGTGTATGTCGGTTAAGGCTTACCCCCACAATAATGGTTAATGGACTATGATCTCTTAAGGATGTACTACTTAGGGTAGGTGGTGGAATGGGATGCCATCTATGCATTGCACAAGTAGGCATTTGAGAGAGGACATGGTGTGTTCTTTATAATGTTAATGAAATGAATGGACTCTTATGCTGACTTTTATGAGAATGTTGGTCTAATGTCTAATGAATGAAGGTGCTCTTAATGTAATGATGTTAATGAAGAATGTTCACTTAAATACTTATATGCTTAAATGTAAATGATGTATGCTATGCTTGGATTGTATATGAGTTACTACCTTGTCATGTCTTATTGTATATGAAGGTGCCTTGTCTAGGGTGACTTCAAAGGAGTACTTAATGTGAGTGGTAGTATGGGATGCTACTTGCACATTGCACAAGTATGACTTTGAGTTGTCTTAGATTTTGGTCTTAATGTGATGATGTGATTAGTGTAATGGTTATGTGTCTTATACGCTCTATTGTGTAAAGGTGGAAATGATGAATGGTAAGTTCACTTTTGGTGACCTTAAGGTGGTGCCTTGGTTTGGGTGGTGGTATGGGACACTACTCATACATTGCACAAGGTGTAACTTGAGGGTTACTTGAGGTGGATGTTCAAGGTAAAGGTAAAGGTATATATGTGGTTTTGCTTAAATGTGAAGTATGTGACTTTGTATGTTGGTTGTGACTTATATTATGCATCTAGTATCAATGATCATGAAGTTTTACAAAAATGGCATAAAAGCTTGGCTTCCAACAAAATATCCCTTTATTGCATGTTTTTGCATGGCTATCATACTTAGTACATCCAATGTGCTAACCCCATTCTTTTCCCTTTTTACCAAAGTGTAGGATTTGGAGATGTTGGTGTTCTATGCTTGAAGGATAGGTTTCTAAGGTGCTTGAAGATGAAGACTTGGTGAGTCCTCATAGTTTCGAGGACAAACCCATTGTGTTTCCTTTTATATCTTTAGTTTATGTTAAGCTTTTGTATGGGCTAAGTCACAATGTTGTATTAAAAGTATTAGATGGTTTGAGATATGTTGTTCAATGTCTAGAAAGTCTTCCGCTTGCTTTTAATGAAAGTTTTTCGATTGTAAAGAAAGTTTTTCTATTTTTCTCTATTTTCAAGTATCTTATGCAATGAATGGGCTATGAGGCTTGTATAAGACCCCTTCGGGCTTCGGGGTTGAGTACGCCGTGTTACAACTAGGGGGTGCTCTCGGGTCGTGACAGGCACACTTCACACCAATAACCAGGACTCTACAGTCACAACTTCATATACACCCTAGGACTCTTGCACTCTCTGTTCTGATACCAAGTTTGTCACGCCCTGAGCCTACACCCTGGATGTCGCCTGCACTGGAGAACAATTGCTGGTTCCCAAGAGAACCCTGGCCTGGCTGAATATTCAGTGGAAGACTTACTCAACAATATATGAATTCAATCGTAAATATTTATTCATTCCTCTTAAAAATAAATAAGCTCAGAAGTGTCTAGAAAGATTTTACTAGCCAAAGAAGGCAACTCAAGTCTTAATCATTAACAATGTAAATGGAAAAGACTCCTCAAAACACTATTCTGGATGAAAAATTTAAATACGTGATAAGCATCAAGACAAGACGTGCGACATCTTAACAAGATTGAAAGGTAAATTGAGAATCCTCTCGAAACAAGGAGGCTCACCAAAAGAAAATCTGGAACTGCAAGTGGTATAACAAAGCATCTGTTGATGACCCTGAATACCTGTATTTATATCATGAAATAATGCAGGAAAAATGGCGTCCGTACATTGAATGTACGAGCATGCAAGGGGAACTCTAAAGCATAGACATAAGCTTGAATTGATAAAAATGAATAACACACTCACCTCACAAAAATTCAACTCAACAATACTCAACTCATTATGAAGCAACAATAAAGGATTTTCAATATATGTATAAAGCTATTTAAAGAGTAAATAATAACTCAATAGTATATAAAAATACCATAGTAAAGCTCTTTACTCTTATTTGGGAGATTCTCTAATAATACAACATCTCGTCCACGCTGCCAGAACTTTCTTATACCCTGCGGAAGTATAGGACATCCTCAACTAAGTTGATCCACTAAGCTATGCTTAAAATCAATAAGAAATGATATAAAAAGTATGATCCTTTACCCATGTTGGCATACATGGTTTATGAGGATTTTGAGTTATCTGAACTCATCCCCATATCGGTGCTCAATACTACTTCCAATAAAATATATATATATATATATATATATATATATATATAACTCATGCTAATATGATTTAAAGAAAGCATAACTCCTCCTCAATTTGAAATAATTACTCATAAGATTCTCTTAAAATAGATGATGCTCAAAACTCCTCATTAACTCATTTATAAATCAAGTTTACTCTCGTTTAAATGTAAAAGTACTACATAATTGGGAATACTTAGTCCCCTCATAATCATTTTGAAAAAGTGAAACTCAAATCTCCTCATTCTCATACTCATTTACATAAGTTTTAAAACAGGTTATAATATATTGTAAAAGACTTCTCAAAAGTGACTCAAAAGGACTCCCTCAAACTTTACTCTTAACTCTATCTTGAATTTGAAATGTGACATCTAGATTTATGATTAGGATATATAGGATTTCTCAATGATTAGATTAAGTTTGTATAGTTATAATGAGGATTAGAGCAAAAAGATGATTTAAAAGAACTCAGATGGAACGAATGATGGAAAAGGAACGGGGGTAGGCGACCGTAGCACAGGGTGCTAACCCTAACATAAGACACCCATTTTAGGCGCATTGCAGGCGCGGGGCCATCCCCTCAAGCATCTCAGTGGCGTGCCGCCCCACCCTCTGCCCAGAAAATTTGACCTAATTTCCTCTTCGATTTTGCCCAGAATTCCTTAGATTCCTAAACGCAACACAAGTAAACGAAAACACACTCAAAATTCCTCAAGAAGAACCCTCAAATGCAAGACCCTTACCTCGAGAACTCAACAAAAACTCCATATACAAGAATGAAGCAATAAATCCTCAAAAACTCAACAAGATTCTCCATTTTCTCAATCTCATGAAAGAATTCAATAAGGAACTCATGATTGGTGTGAGGGTGAACAAACCCATCACTATGAAAACTTAAATACCTTGAAAGAACTAGGTTCTTGGCGATTTCCCCGAAATCTTAAAGAACTTGAAAACTTCCTATTTTCTCCTTTTGAACTTTGTCCTTGTTTCTTGAACCCTTTAGACTTGAGTGAAAACTGATCTTAATCATCTTTGACCCCTAATTGGGTGAACAAAACGTGTAGGCCTAGTGGTGTAAGGAAAAAACCAAAATACCCCTCCTTAATTCGAATGAATTTTCTTAACTAGGAAGGGTGTACTCAAACATGTATATCTCCCTTATCCAAACTTGGAATTTAGTGAACTTAGCAGCGTTGGAAAGAGGAATCAACGAACTTTGATGTGATATTGCATGGACCACCTAACTCATCCTATTCTAAAATTTATTTTTGTTTGAAGTTGACCCAAAACTTATAATTTAAGAGTACCTTGAACAAATCTCAATTTAGCTCTTTCCAATTTAGTTCTTTCTAGATTTAGCTCTTTCTAAGACCGAGGTGTTACAGACATGTCCCATAATGATTCACCTTATTATTCGGTTTTACGTCTTCTATTTCAGACTTTGTATCTGGTATATGAGTTACGTCCAAACCACTCTTATGATGTATTTGAAAGGTTTGTCAATACATTGTTATATTTGTACTTTATGATTCAAACTCTTTATAATATTAGTCTTATTTACCTAATATCATTTTTATATTTTATATTGTGTTGTACACAAGTCAAGTAGCTTCTGTAGAGCATCTCGCAGTCTTATACACCATGTTATGTCTAGGATGTACTTCAGATCGTGACAAACTTGATATTTAGAACACAAGGTTCAAGAAAAAGGTCCTATGATATTTGGAAAACCACATTGCATAGAGTCTTGTTCATGAGTGTGAAGTGCGCCACATTTATGAATAGGAGGCAACAAAGCATTTAGGAAACTTCACTTCTTTCAATACTCTAAAGTCGTTCCATAGAGTTTATCTTTATAAAATGTCCCTTATCCTAATTCTTGTTTGATGCTTTTTAGGATATGGCCCCTCGAAGAACTTACATGAGAAGGAATGTGGCTGGTGATGTGGAGCTCGAGGTTCCTCATGCCTTGGTTGACCCTTTGGTCGAGAAAGTGACTCATGCAAAAAATTAAGCCACTTTCCAAGTTTTTGCTCAAGCTATGATGATCCAAGTGAATAAAGATGCCATTGCTCCCATGAACCCAAATGTGGGTACGTCGACAACAATGATAAGAGATTTCACTAAGATGAATCTTACAAATTTACATGGTTCCAAGGTTGATGAGGATCCTCAAGAATTCATTTATGAGATCTATAAGATAGTGAGAATTATGAGAGTGTCAATGGTGGAAAATGTAGAATTTTCCGCTAACCAACTCAAATGTATTGCACAAATTTGTGTCAAAGAATGGAAAGAAGAAAGGGCGATTGATGCGGGTCCTCTTGATTATGACAAATTTAAAGGGGCTTTTTTTGACTGATTGTTTCCTCTAAAAATGAGAGAAGCAAAGGTTCTTAAATTCATTAATCTTCGTGAAGGAAATATGAATGTGATATATTTGAAGTTCACTCAATTTTCCAAGTATTCTATGACAATGTTTGCCGATTCTAGGGGAAAATGAGTAATTTTGTGTTGGGTGTTTTCGATTTGGTTGTCAAAGAATGCCGAACCGCAATGTTTATTAAGGATATGGATAAATCCCTTTTGATGATACATGCCAAAAAAATTGAAGAGGAAAAGCTCAAATAAAGGGCAAGAGACTCTAAGAGGACAAGGGCTGGCGATGGTGACTTTTCTCATTCTAGTTTTGGTGGACATGAGAGTTCTAAATTATTGTAAAAGTTTTCTGGTAAAGGTTCTTCCAATGCTCCGACCTCTAAGTTCAAAAAGGTAGAGTGTCTAATCCTATACCTCAAGGGGTGATGGTAATGGATCTTCTATTTATGCCTGCGTAAGGTGTGGTAAGATTAACAAATGGTTTCTTTTGTTGTGGAAAGAGTGGTAACAAAGTGAAGGATTTTTTGGTTCAAGCTGGGGAGTGTATGGATGGTAGGAAAGCTCAGCCTAGCGGTTCTTGTTTGGATGCTCCTTGTCACAATATATTTTATGCTCTTTAAAACGACATGATCATGAAGGTTTTCCAGATGTGGTGACTGGTATTTTGAAAGTCTTTCATTTTGTTGTGTATTCTTTGGTTGATCCGGGTTCTACGTTATCATTTGTTGCTCCTTATGTGTCCCTGAGATTTGATGTTGGTCCCGAAATGCTTTCTAATCCCTTTCATGTCTCTACTCCTATTGGTGATTCTATTGTTGCTAAAAGAGTTTGTAGAAATTGCATTGTTTCTATTTCTCATAGAGTCTTTTATGTTGATCTTGTATAACCTGATATATTAGATTTTGATATTATTCTTGGGATGGATTGACTTCATACATGTTATTCTTTCATATATTGTAGCACTCGATCGGTCACATTCAAAGTTTTGAACGAACCTATCATGTCATGGGAAGCGGGAAATTATGCACTTAAGGGTTAGTTTATATCTTGTCAAAAGTCTAGGAAGATGAGTTATAATGGTTGCATTTATGATCTTGTTCGGGTTAGGGATACATATTTTGAAACCCCATACTCTTTAGTCAGTTTCAATTGTAAATGAGTTTTTGGAAGTATTTCCTTATGATCTTTCCAGTATTCCTCCCGAAAGGGAAATATAACTCGATATTGACCTTCTCCTAGATACATATCATATATTTATTCCTCCTTATTGTATGGTCCCATAAAAACTAAAGGAGTTAAAGAAAAAATTGAAGGAATTGTTGGGTAAGGGTTTAATTAGGTGAAGTATCTTTTGTGCTCTAGTATTGTTTATTTAAATGAAGGATTGTTCCCCCCGGATGTACATTGCCTATCAGCCTATTGAATAATGTCACAATAAAGAATAAGTATCCTATTTGAAGGATATATGACTTGTTTGATCAACTCCAAGGAGTGAGTTACTTCTCTAAGATTGACCTTCGCTCTTTTATCACCAATTGAGGGTGAAGGAGAATGACATTCCAAAGACAACTTTTCAAACTCGGTATGAACATTATGAGTTTTTGGTGATGTCTTTTGGTTTGACTAATGCTCCTACGGCGTTCATGGATTTGATAAATAGGTTCTTCAAGCAATATCTTTACGTGTTTGTGATTGTATTTATTGATTATATCTTATTTTCTCACGAAGAGAGAATGAGTACGTTGAGGATTATGTTGCAAGTTCTCTGGGACCGTGAATTATATGCTATGTTTAACAAGTGTGATTTTTGGTTGAGATGTGTTACTTTTCTTGGCCATATTGTCTCTGGCGAAGGTATTCAAGTTGATCTTTAGAAGATCGAGGCGATTAAGAATTGGCCTAGACCTTTGTCTGCTTCAGATATACATAGTTTCTTGGATTTGGCTGGTTATTATAGAAGGTTTGTGGAATGATTTTCCTCTATTGCTTTGCTTTTGACATCATTGACTCAAAAAGGTGAAATTCCTATGGTTGGAAGCTTATGAGAAGAGCTTCTAAGAGTTGAATGATAGATTCATTTCAGCTCCTATTTTGATTTTACTTGAAGGATCCGACAGTTTTATGGTTATTGGGATGTTTCTCGGAATAGTCTTGGTTGTGTTTTGATGCAGCGTGGGAAAGTCATCGCTAATACTTCAATGCAATTGAAGGAGTATCAAAAGAATTATCCGACTCATGATTTGGAGTTAGCGGTAGAAGTATTTACTCTAAAGATTTGGAGACATTATTTATATGGTGTTCATGTAGATGTGTTGACCAACCACTAGATCTTTAAATATGTGTT
Organism: Solanum piurae; assembly: GCA_029582685.1. Lineage (NCBI taxonomy): Eukaryota > Viridiplantae > Streptophyta > Magnoliopsida > Solanales > Solanaceae > Solanum > Solanum piurae. Next base: position 448 of record JAJOOO010024929.1, on the reverse strand, counting down.
CACTTAAAAGGAATTTGAATCTTCGCCAAAGGAGATGACTTGATTTATTGAAGGATTATGACTGTCCTTTATCATCCTGATTAAGAAAACCTGGTAGTGGATGCTCTTAGTCGACAATCGATGGGAAGTGTTACTTATGTTGAAGATGGTAAAAGAAGTTAGTTTGTGATATTCATAGATTGACCCAATGGGGTGTTCGCCTGGTCGATTCTAGTGAAGGTGGTGTGACTGTTCAAAATGGTTCGGAACCATCTTTTATATCGATTGTGAAGGATAACAAATATCTTGATCCGGTATTAGTTGATTTGAAAAAGTCAGCTTTCAAAAAACCCATTAAGGCTTTCTCCGGGGGGGGGGGGGGGAGATGATGTCCTTCGATACCAAGGTTGATTGTATTTTCAGAATGTTGATGAATTGAGAAATCAGATTTTAAAAGAAGGTCATAGTT